>DWDV01002889.1:0-11114 GCA_018245615.1 Mimoniades ocyalus | reverse complement strand
CATATCCAGACTTCGAACCACTACTAGAAAATCTAAATTAGAAAATTTTGTAGTGTTCGACCCGGGAATCGAACCAGGGACCTCCCGATCGGCAGTCGCACTTGCAACAAACACGACCAACGAGGCAGTCAACATATTTATTATAATTATGCATCACCACTTTGTCGTGTAATTACCATTTCAAGGAATGAGGTTTTACGAAATTATACCGTACTACAAAAATATACCGTGACACATACTCGTACATATCTATACATATCTTCATGCGATAAAATATAAAAAGACATACCGTACATGGATGGATGTCTTGTCGTATTCAATCATACGTCAAAAGCACGAGCAGTAAATGTGACCAGACATACAATAATACATACAAATGCTACTATTCATCCTTAATAGCCATACAATCAAAATGAACATTAAATCGTAATGAACATACAATCAAGCTTACCATCGATGTCATCGTCTTGTGCTGTGTCGAAGTCCGCTAGCGTAACGTTAGTGAGATCCTCGACGTACACGGGCGGTTGTCTGCTGAAGGTGTGCCTGCCGCCCAGCGAGTGGTAGCAGCTGTCCTCGTCGTCGGCGGCTTCCTCGGTCGAGGAGCCCTTCAAACAGGAGTGGAAACTCCGGGAAAGGCGTCGCTCCGTACTCATCATCAAACATTTCCCGACACAATTCACTCCTATAGACACTATTTTTAACGTCAACCACAAATAGAGAAAACGTCAAACACGTCACAATACTGCACTTTTCAAGCTATCATTTGCTTATGTTGAGTCACCACGTGGATTTCGCATTTAAACGCTGTATATTATTATCACCTTTGCTTAGCACTTTTAGAATACACACAGCGCTGACAGTTATCATGTTTTTATCGAAGTCGTGTATTAACTCTACGATGCATCATCGACACTTATAACTCTTATGAGTTCGACATTATTTAATTACAACGGACCAATGTCACGTTCGGCGTTCGTAAGTTATGAACAAACACTGCATGCAATTCACATTTTCCTCCTTATCTTATCTTATCGTAACTGTAATCAAATTCAAGACCCTTAGTAGTGTGATCTACGCGTAAATAAATAGTAAAGTATGTACATATGCAAAGAATTAAATTTGTGAACGAGTATACGCAAAAAATCCCCATAATGTGTACGTACATTGATACTAGTGTGGGAATGTGATTATCTAGAATGCAAATGCAAGTACATACTAAGTGACCAAGAACCACACGGCCAGCAATGGTAATACAACATTCAGAATTGAAAAAACCCGACCACACGGCCCGCAGAGCACGTTGCAAGAGGAACACATAAAGGAGGCGCGTGAAAACTACAATCTCGTCGGTTCAACGTTCTCCCGGAGAATGGACTTTACCGATGTCACATGCGACACGGCTAATGAATGGCACACAAACAAAGAAATCTTAGTGATGGCTTAGCTATACATAGCCCGTGACTTATACGACAGGCCATTGTGCTGTTCACATCTACTTATACTTGCCTAGTTACAAATCGAGATTAGCTAAGCAAGTGTAAAATTAGGAACAAAAAATTACGTAAAAATCTCTTAATACTAATACTCAATGTTCTGTCAGTAGCTGTGACTAATATTATGTCTAAAAATAAACATAAAATGTGTCGTGTGTTTTAAACGTTTCCCACTTCCGGTACGCGTTTCTTCGCGCGTCTGTCATTCTACTCAGAGTGGAAAATATAAGCTCTCTTGAGGAGAAAAAGGTATATTTTTTGGGTCAATGGGTAACGCAACAAAAGCCAGTTGAGGTTTATTAACTGGCGTCTTTTTATATATTAAAAAAATATATTCGGACATTTGTTTTAAAAACTCGGCACTCCAAAACGATATCTGGCAAGGTGACAGATAAATACAGACGTCACTGAACAGAAGTCTTGAATGAACGAGTAAATTGGCACGGTTTGATAATAAATTTCAACACAATAACCTTTGCTTCCTTAATATGAGGATTAATGGTTTAATGCAATAAATACTCTGATTTAAACAAAAACAAACATAGTGCATAAATAGTTTACTATTTTGCAGAGGGAATAGACAATAAATTCGATTGTTGCATGTGCGTGTCTATGGTAAGAAAAATAACATAAATCAAGAGGAAGTGTCGCATGCTGCGTTCGGATTTAATTACGAGCGCACTGCACTCGGCGTATTTGTTTACAAAAAAAGTGAAATCAGCACCATTGTGTCGGTGGAAAGTTTTGTGGGAGCGGCAACACCAGCTTCACTATGGCGTAAGATGTAAGACTGGGTAAAAACTGCGTAACTGCTAAAAATTATTGTCTCTTACTTAATCAAAGCCCGTGTTGTTTCAGTATTTCCGTGTTTCCGTGTAAGGAGTGAGTAAGAATACATTGCCCGACCCTGTGCCGGTATATAGTGTCTTAAGAAGCGACTAAACCAGGCGCTGGCGGACCGCGGTATGGTGCAATCTGTTTACGCACAACTAAATGCCCTGGCCGCCTAACAGCAGCAGCGTTGGCATTGCGAGAAGCTGTGTTCTGGGATCACCAACCCACATGCCCACTGTGGGGATTTTGGGCATAATCCCTCTGGGGAGGCCTGTGTGCAGCAATAGACTACAAGGGACTGGTGATGATATGATGATACGATGACGATGATAAAAATAAAGTAGTCTTACGCAGTTATACGCGATATAAATTGATAAGTATTATTTTGCCACCATAACTTTAAATATCATGTTTTGGTATATGTATAGATTAACAAATTCGCTAACATTAACAAAACCCTTAATGTTCCCCATAAACAATTGCTTTGAAGGTCGTCCAAATGTGCCAGTCGAGCCGGAACGTCTGCTCTGTGGATCCAAATGGCCAACATTCCAACGTAATCTCTAATACAGAACAATAGAAGCTCTAGTTTAACAAATAACATAAATAAAGTATAATCGGAAACTCAGAATGGCCACGAATATATCAAGATTACAATAACATACATTACATTCATGGCGAGCCTCGCTGAAGAACGAATGAATGGTATAGAGCTCAATTCCGTTTTATTTATTCAATAATATATTTGGAGGATGAATATTTCGTATTCCGTATTCGTCTAATGTCAGTAGACGCATGTATGTATATATCCATATAGAAATTCTATACTATACTATATTTTCCATCTAACACATGTTAGCTTTAGTAAAATGTTGGAAAATTTATATCCATAAATGTATTATTATTAATCTTCATTTTAATGCTTTACAATGTTAGTATTAAGCAATGGTGTGCGATCACGATGTACATTGGAATGCATGCAATTATTGTTGAAAACAAATGAAGAAAAACAAACGGAAAAGAATGTTGTAAATTCAAATACGGAGGGGCTATTGTATGCGAAAGGCTGACCACATCGTTGACGCAGTACGGTAATGGGAGCATGTATGAGGCCAGGTCTGGCGGACCGCCAACACTTTCCGGCACGAGTCCGATATTTCTCGAGATAAGCCAAGGTTCTGCGACCGACCGGGAGTAGCCGCGGCGTGCCAGTAATCGAAGGAATCACTCGGTACACGCAAGGACTCACTCACTCAATCAGTCAGTCAGTCACTCGCCCAATTACATTTCCATTATATAACAGTGGCAAGGATGTAATAGTCGCTAACGAATCGTTACTTTCGCGCCATATCTTACGACCTTCGCAATAAATCTTGATAAGAACAACATTGATTGAATCGAAACACTTAAACCGATAATTTGACGCAAGGTTAATTTTAAGTAGCTCATAATATTACGCTTGACTTTATATTAGTAACTTTTTTTCCAACAAAAGTTTCAACCGCAACATCCGTAGCTAAGCCACCACGTAAATTAAAACTTAACATATTTTGTGGTTCATAAATACATAAATTAAATACTGCATGAGATAAATGAATGGTGTCACTATGAGATGTAAGCAGCTGTGCGCATTCATTAATTGATTGTATGACGTTAGGAGCTTAAGCCTGAAATGAATTGCTGCTTTTTCATAAGGAGCGAACTCGGCGAATAGGTTCTCAAGGCGAACAAATGCATCCGTTAGCGACCAACGCTGACACGTTACTAATGATGTGGCAGGTATAAATCATGTTTATAATGGACTCGACCGAAGACAGCCGGAGGAAGCTGACGATTTGCGACGGATATGACCATTGGGACAAGTAGAACGACGTACCGCATACAACTCCAGTACTGAATCGTAATGTTAAGTTCAACAAATGATCCCATTCTGTAATTCCGCCACAGATGGCGCTGATTTATCATTTATCACGAGCAACTTTGTTTGACGTGTGGACTTTTTAATTAAAGGTAATTTTAATGACATTTCCACATATGAGAAGGATTAGGTACTTAAAACTATTATTGTAAACTATGAAACAAAACGCATTACGAGTTAACTAACGAAATTGTGATAAAAACTCAGTACAATTTACAATAACAGTTGATTTTAAGGAAAATCTGATTTTATTAAAATATTTGTTGTATGTAAAATCTTTGGAGTTTTTAACAGGAAAATATAGTTTATCATTTTAATTGTAAAATTACTATTGTTTTGCGTCTAATAATAATGATGTCTGCTTACTAATAATAATGATTACTCTGCTTGATGTAGGCCTGTGAAAATATTACACATTGTGCAAATAATGGTTTGCCTCGTCAACAAGTAACTACAACGATCGTAAAACAAGATAAACTAGTTTCCTGTTATTCAGCTCCCAAGTAACTTTTCCCGAGCTCTAATAAACTTGTCAATGTCCATCTAAAATTTCCATTGTTGGTCTGAAAAGGAAGATTAACCAGATAAGACTTAATCGTTTTGTCAGAAGGTGGATTCTAGTTAATTCCCATGATGTCCTCTACCATTAAAACTATCTTTTGTTGACTGCGGTTGATGTAACCCAGTACTAACACACAGGCTGGACGTCGATTTAACGAAAGTTCCTATCAACTTGGAGCTTACAAGCATCTCTATTTAGTAGACCAATTCCTTTTTCGACACACGTATCTCCCGAACAGACAAACAGTGTATTCGACTATGTAAACACGTTGCTTGTTCGCACCAAGAGCACACGCACTAAAATAGAATGGCACGAAAATAAACGCACACGTCAAAAATCTTTGTGAGATGCCGCGAATAAACACGCACTAAACATATGCACAATTTTAATATGCTTGAACGCGAAACGTCGCCAGTAGTAAAACCACATTCGCTTTTACACCTTGCCGTCTCTAGTTTCGCGTGCTACGTAAGAGATGTACAAAGATAGGATACCGCGTGACTGCCTCCATTCAGAGACACTAACACACTGACTGCAAAGCGCCGCGCACGCGCACGCCGCGCCCGCCGTCGCGAACCGTTTATTTACTATTCACAGTTTAAAATCCGAACGTGCTCCAATAAACATCGCAGCGATATAAATCGAGAATACTTCATGCTATAATTCACAGTTATGGAACATTGAAGATATAATTTAAAACAAAGCTACTAATACTGATACCATGACCGGGTATTGCATTAACAATGATAAATTATTAATAATAATAATGTTCATTGTTGTACACCAATAAAAAGTTTACAAAGAATAAAAAGTTAAAAGTAAAAATGTACACAAGGCGGCCGTATCGCTCAATAGCGCTCTCTTCCAGACAACCTTTTGACTGAAGAGATAAAGAGATCACGATAGGTGGCATGGTAGGTGCTAGGTGCACATAGCTTGTAGATATACACATACATATATAGACAGATAGCGAATAACTGGAGAGAATAAGAACATGAAGAGTAGAGAAGAAGGAAATGAGAGAGTTAAAGGCTAAGATAATACTTTTTAACTTGTTTTTAAAATAAAAAGATTATCAGAGGATCTGATTGATAAAGGCAAAGAATTCCAAAGATATACACAATATGTAGTAAATTATTTTTTATAAAAGGTACAAGAATTAATTATTTAAAGGAAAATTGAGACATTTGGCAAACAATCTAGGTTAGTTGATTAATTATTTATCAATAACGTTTTCTTATAAGGCTAGATATAGGCATAACTAATATAATCCAAGTTCCTAAATCTGATACATCAACATTTAATTCTTTACACTAATCCAAGTAGATAAATTTAAAAGTAATTGTAATCATTTTATAAGCGAAATAAATAAACAAACATGATTGCATCTTGTAATGATACAAGTGCTTAAAGTGATATCATCGAGCTGATGCTGTCATTCTCAGTTGTAAGAATTATTTATTTTAATCGAGTCGCTATTACTAACGACCGTTCGAGAGCAGATTGAAAAATACGAACAGCAGTGTTCCATAAAACCACAGCAAACATCTCATAATCATTATGAAAGTGAAAGTGCATCATGGAGCGAAGTCGTAGCATAAAAGAAGCGAGATACCGATATTATAAAACCAGATGAAATATTTTGTTCACTTTTACTAAACAGTTCGAAGTCAGGTAAACAAGGTGAGGAAGCGGGCGCAACGAACTCCCCAGGGAAGGCTACGTCGGTACACTTGTGTAATTATTTTAAGCCCGCTAGACGAGGACGGACAAACACAGAGACTGACTGGAATGTCGACCGCATGCTTAAGGATAGTTTCACATGGACGTGAAACTACCAGCTTGACAGGAATACAAATTAAGCTATAGAAAGAGAACGACAATAAGTTGCGCTTGAAAATATGGCGAAGGAAAATGCGTACCATACACTAGGAATAAGCAAAGTTTTATCATTATCGTCAGCAGCAGCAGCAGCATATTGCAGTTCACTGCTGGACATACACAGGCTGGAGGGCTATACAAAGTTTATGAAACTATAATAGTCTCTGTGACTCATAACATTAAATATAACATAAATTTGAGAACCCGTGGCGCATTTTACGTTCCCTAGTGAATTGTGATGATAGTACTCGCTTTTATGGAATTAGTGGAAAATCTTTAATAGCATAAGATTACACGTGTTCACAGAGAATCGTCCGTGTCTAACGCGCAATAGAAATGTATAAAACTGTTTGATTCTCAACGCGATTGTTCCCAAAACGAAAATGCTGTACACGCCAATAAACACGTAAATGAATTGCGGATAAAAGTAAACGAGGCGGTTAGCTATTGACCTTGGGAACATGGGGCGTCATTACATTCGTTATAAACATCTCAAATGCTAAGGTCACGGACGAGAGGACATATGAAGCATGAACACAAACTGTTTATCACATAGTTGGTACGTAGATATACACTTAAACAAGTATAGTATATGTAGTATCCAGATACAAACAAAAACTAAATATACCTACAATGAATACTTCGTCCGTACAATACATACATCAATACAATACACAGAGTAAGAAAGAATTGATGTTTGACGTTAAAATTAATTTCTTCACTTTGATAGTGACTTATTAATGAAATAACACCATTACCTTTAAATGTTAAGAACTAATTTTCTTTAATAGCATCTTTGCAACCTACGTACGTACGTTGCAAACTATATATGTATGTATAATACATGTGACAGAATGAACTGTCACAAACACGTTCCAGTTTACAACAAACTGCATCTTGGACACCATGTTTATTAAACTCAGTAAATATTTCTTATAACATATTTAAACAATTTTTACACAAAATACTTAGTGTAGTAGTTTACATTTAGTGTACAAAACTGTAACTTGTAAGTTAAAGAAAATTATTATTTGATTAAGAAATATAAAGATTAATTTTTATTACCTAATAGAGATTGAAATTTGATTGTGTTTTATAATAACAACGAGCTTATCGTTATTTGTCATCAATATGGGTATTACTAAAAGAAATTGACCTCATTTTACGGTGTTCTGTTTGTATCGGTAATTATATTATTATTATTCCTTACATAGCGTCAACCAGCCGGCCGACGGCGTGTAGGAGCAGTGTAGGAGTATAGTGGGCCGTGGGCGACGGAACTTGGCGGCATTTGCGTAAAACTGCCCTTCTCTTTTGATAAATTAAGTATAAATAACCCACTTTTTAATTTATTTCAATTTGAAAAAAAAATCCACCACTTGAAAAATGCTATCCTTATGATGTATTGAATAATTTAATTCTGTATTGCCACTATGAAAAATAACTTTATAATAATACTCTTAGTGTAATGGTACCATCCGAGTATATGCTATAATAACATCATGCGTACAGTAGTGAAAATTGTACATTTATAATTGTGCTGTTCCCTTATTTTATAATTATTCAATGAAAACAAAAGCATCAACTGATATTTTTTATTCATAATTTGCATTATAGACTAATAACATTTTCACTGACTAACACATAATGTTTCCAAATTATAGTTTACATGCGCCACAGCTATCGCTTTATTGCCATAAATACGAACATAAATTACATCGTGATTGTATTTAATCGCCGCGGTAATTGGAAGCGACGGCAACATTATAAATTATAACTAACAAATACTCTTATCATGACATAAAAGAAAGAATTAATTAAATATTGAGATAAGCTAAATAAAGTAATTAGTGTTCAGCTGAGAACAGTTCGCAGTTTAATTATACGTTTAAATGAATCACATCAAACACAAAATTTATGTTATAAAATATTTTATTCAATTTACATTCTAATTAAACGCCCGGTGGAGCCATTATATCTGCAGCATGTTTTAATCTTTTAATCATTATATCCAACGTGCTGCAAGGCAATAAGAAAAAATGCAACCATCTTGAATCCACTGCTGCTTAATAAGACGCTACCAATTCTTTGTCCCGCCAACCAAGTTGTGTGCTCTAAATATGGTAGTACTGGAATTCCATTTCGTATTTTTTATCAATAATACGGCTAACAGTCGCTATTATACTGCCCTGTCACCAATTTAATAACAATTAATAATTATTTATAATAAATAATAATTTTATAAACATCTTATAGTGTCTTGTATTAATCTACTCGTATAGTGGGACGTACACTTAACTGGTGAAATGTGGGAGTGTATTATACTCTTCTACCTACCTCTTCGGGAATCAAAGGCGTGATGATACGTTTATAGGGACTAAACTAAATGAAACTAATAGTCCTATTCATTCAGATATATTCAGTCGCAAATGTCTATGGGATGCTGCGTCCGCTTGCAACTGCGGCCTGGTCCTCTGCTACTTATTCCCTTCACTTAACACAATCAGGAAAGGGATATTCAGTGTTACCACATACCTAATACAGGAACACAGTGTGACAAAACAGCCGTGCACACGCATTGTGATAGGTATTTGTACATGTGCTCCGATGGAAATGAGAAAACCTTACAATGCATGCACACACTCACTTCAAGTGGATGCGGGAACTTTGAATTCCAATCTTCGTAATGGACATTAATGGGAAAAGCATACACAGTGGACGTAGAAATAATTGAGTGGAATTTGAAACTAACTAGGAATCATTGTACGAATTCACATAATCGAGTGATGTTCACGATGTCCACCTAGCCCATTTCAGTAAGTCATTAATTTTTGTTTTTTTTTATTTTGCAAGATTTTTTATTCAGTGCATAGATAATGTTTGCTCATGATCGGTGTAATCAATATTAACTGAAAATGTTCTATTGCATTTCGGCAATATAAATTGCGCATTGAAGTAAAATTATATATATGGATATTTAAGTGTTATGGAGAGAGCTACGAGTATGTTGGGTATAGGCGAGATAAAAGCGATAATTTGTATACTTTCTAAAAGAACCAAAACAACCGATATGTTTCTTTGAATTAGCGCACTCAGATGGCACAGAACAGGCCATGCCGCCCGAATAATTACGTGCATTATCTAGTAGCGGCCACACAACCGATGACGCAGAATATGTCAACCGACTAGCATAAATAGAAGATGACCAATTTGAACATCAATGGATTAAAATGATGACGATGATGTTATTAAGAAAAACGAGAACGTGTTAAAACACGAAACGTAACTCGGACCATAAAATACCGATACAGTAGATTTTCAATTATACCTACCTTATCTACGAATAAAGAATCTCACGAACAATAACGATTAACATCTCAAAACTGCATGTGGGTAAACGGTTGAATACGTCAATTTAATAGCCGAATCAATCAGTTTAATGGATCAGTGGAGCAATAAAGTCAGTACTGAGTACTGAGGAAAGCGCAAAAAGTGGAATGAACAACGAACTTTCGTTGGCAAAGTGTGCCAATAGAATGCGTGGGCGCATTCGGTGTGTTTACAAGGCGTGGTCCAAAGCAAATACATACGTACATACATTTTGTCGTTGTTCGAGTAATAAGTGCATGCATAAGTGAAACTGATCGCGCATGTGTGACAGGGACAGATAATTTACACAGTGATTATGTCAGTGTTGTATTTAAAAATTGAAGCCGGCGTGTTCCAGCAAATGAACTACCGACACGAACCAATAAACCAATAAAACGCGACGCGAGAGATGATTGAAAAAAATATTTTTTGTTATTTATTTCTGCATTGCGTGTAAATGTTGCTATACTTTTTTCTAAGCCTAAACAAATATAAATATTTATTCAGAGCCAAAATAAAATTAAAATAAAAATCAAATAGTAACATAGGTATATATATGAATATTATTATATCACCTATAGTACAGAACCTGCACATACTAAGTTTTGAAAAACTGTTCTATTTACTATATTTCTGATGAGAAACATTTGTAATTAAAACTGTCCTATTACTAGTTAATACTCACTAATGGTCTTTATAACAATAATCCGTACAGAAGTAACTGATACTACGAGGCCTTTGCCTATAATCATGTACGAAATAGGTTGCATATGCCAAAGGCCATTTGTAAGTTTTGTAACTGCAGCATGCTGTTTTGCTACCCCAATAATTTTTTTCTTGTTTCGAATGTAACGAAAACTTCACAAAACACAATGCGATAGATTTAAAAGGAGCTCAAAATTTGTATTTACAAAGAAATGTGTATTAACAAAGAAACTAACGTAAAAATAAAAAAATTCACTAAAACTTTAATGCTCCAGAGGCAAGAACTTTACTTTGTATCCTCCTCCCCGCGTTGTGTTCCTCGTTGTTGAGGGTCGTTAGGTCGTAATCC
>DWDV01002888.1:0-11115 GCA_018245615.1 Mimoniades ocyalus | reverse complement strand
CACAGAGGAAGGTTATAGCCGTCAGCCACATTGAGTTTAGCAAATTGGCATGGTCTTCATCGTGGAACCTGAGAGCCAAAATGCCCGACAAGAACCACTAGATAACCGATTGTTCACCCAAAATTAAATTTTTCGACTAATAAATTGCAACATATGCTTAATTTGCAAAAAAACTAAGTGTTATATAGTTCAAAGTTTTAAAATATTTTCAATGTAGAAAACGTAAATCAAATTGACAAAGTACTTGTAAAACTTTTTAAAACAGGACATTGCATTGCAAGTGAATTTTCATTTAGCAAATTTCTAATTGCTTATTACATAAAATCTGGCATGCCTATTGAACGATGAAAAATAAACTCTCATACTACATAAATACTAATACCTTATAATGAACATTAGAATACAACGTGCACTCTAGACATTTATTTAGGTTGAGTACCAAAGATACTGTTAGCCATGCTGTGATCTTCTCCAACTTACTTACTGTGATACAGGGCTATGATGATATAGATTAAACAGTTATAAAAACAGAATCGCAACAAGAGAGAAGGAAGAGATACACAAAACAGAAAGTTTCGGAAGGCTTAATCTGGAAAAACAAGTAATCTGTTTAATGCATAAATGTGAGAGTGCAGTGGAGTGGTGCGAATTGATGTCGGCGGACAGTTAGAAGCTTTTTTTATTTGAATCCTAGAGCCATTTTGTGCGTGACAATATTGCATTTAATAAATTGCTCAATATTGTATTACTATAAATAGGTGCTGTAGCAATTAATTCAATTATACTTCGCAGCTTCTTGTCTCAAAGCCTCAATTACTGAATACGTCTTAGCACCATCCTGGTAACACGTGCAATTGTACGTTAATTCAAAGTGATCCCAAAAGTAATTTAAAATTATATTTACTTTATAACACAGTAAAATCTAATTCTAACGCATCTAACTTATGAATCGATAACAGCATCAGTATTCAGTTTCCTCCGATCGATATCTATAGTTGCGAAAACAGTCAAAGTCAAACTCTTTGTAATACAATGGTAATTTAATATGTTAACTCTTCGTATATATTTCAAGTAACATTGACAATGGAAAACACAGAAGGTTACATAAGCAAAACAAATATTTCCACAACGCCACAGTACACAAGCGATAGCATGCCCACTTAGGCAGTACACCAGTGAATTCGTAACAAGTTTGTATAATGAATAAACAAATGTTCACCACAGTACAAAGTTTGGGAACTAAAAAAAGTGAAAGCATATATACTGATGGGATAAAATAAAGGAAAATGAATTAGCTTATTTTATAATATAATACACATAAACGTACTAAATGAGCAAATGGATGTACAAAAAACTGGTAGTTTGCTTTCGGTGTGCCTTTTAAACCGCAGTGTAGGCGGATATTATTCTTGCATAATATTATTATATATTGGCCTCAGTGAGTGATATCATATCTAAATACTAACCTTTCGCATTGCCTCAAAGTCCAACTAGCAATTATCCATAACGATACCATGAACACAAGAAGAACGGTGCCGGGGCATATAGTCATCAGAGTCTTCAATACAAATCTGCAATTTACCAATTCGATCATGACATATACCTATACGTTAATTGTGAATTAGTTTTTTATCACAATATTACATAAATGTCCCTGTTATTGTTATCAACATATTATATGTATAATTGAACAATTTTTTTATGTTAACTTCATTTCTTATTTTAATTGTGATTTCCAGAAGTTAGTAGTGTCATTGATATTATTGTTAATTCAGATTCCGTTTTAAGTTATCTTTTAAATACATACTCGTAATACACGATCGCCTAATGAATTTATTGACGCTAGCTACTGATAAAGGAAATGGTTCATTGAAATATGTATGTATGGTTCATGCTATGAACAACTATTACATTAGATTCTCACCTAGTGTTAAAATTAATTCTGTTCAAGGCGCCTATACTTCTTGAAGAAGCGTCCGTAAACAATTTACTGTGAAGGAGCATCACCCTGCATATGAGATAAAGTCGAAAGAACATCGGTAGTGATAGTGTGACGTCATACGGAACCTGTAACATACAAACAGTTTTATTAGGTTCGGTTATTACAGTGCAATATTTTCACGCAAAGGGAATCGACAAATTAGGAATTAATAATTTGTAAAAAGTATATTGGGAAGTTTCAATTTTCATTTATGCACGTAGTATAGGAGTAGGTTAAACCCACCTGTTTCTTGGGTATTCCAAAAACCAAAAGTTTTACCGAGCTATTCATACAAGATATCCTACTACAGATAAAAATAATAATACTAATACTATAATTACAGACAAAAACAACGTACATATGTATACGTACATATGTCTGATTATTTAGGTTCAAACGAATAAAAATTGAACGTAAATATAAAGTAACATCTTCCGTAACGTAAATTAATTAATTTTCACATGGTTTATTTTTGAACCTTTCTTAAAAAAACAATACTATTGAAGGGCCCTGACAATGTTTTATTTTGAAATAATGTAAAACATTCTAAACAAAACCACAAAATCCTTAAGCAAGAACAGTAAATACCATCCAGTAAACAGTAAATTTATATTGGATAATAAGAAATTACCATAGAAACAAATGCTTAGTATCTTAGATACGGGTTGAACGTAATATTTTAAATTACATATGACAATATCATTAAATTATGCGACCAATTATTAACCTTGTATTATTTTCAAATGCAAACTGTACAATACAAATGCTATTTCTAAAACATTTTATTAAATTTTGACATTTGAAAGGTTATATGGCCAAGTAAGGATTGAATACAATTGGTTAGCAATAACATTTTTGATACTCGTAATTATATATATGTCTTACAATCGTAATTTGGGTAAATACATACATGATTCTACAGTACGTCTTTGGAATTTTGTGTGAAACATTACAAAACTGTAATAATATTATAGATTTAAGTATTTCTTGACTTTGCCATATAAACTTGGGTCAATTTCATTGCATTATACTACCATGAGAGACGCGATTAGATACAATCTAAGTACAAAACATGTTAGTCACAAAGTCAGTATGCAAACTGTGAGCAAAGATGATTTCTAGGCAACTTTTTTCAACACAATTTTCTTAGAAAATTAACGATCAAAGTTTTCGTCATTCACACCAATTTTAAAATATGACCTAATTTTAGAAAACATTTAAATTTTAATTCTGCTTGAATTCAAATTAATTTCAAATCATAAAAAATAGACCACTGAACGTAAGGTCTTCTTTCAGCAATGAAAAATTATCGAACGCCATCAACCAATCGCGTTGTTAAAAATTGCATAGTCGCACAATAAAAAAGTGATAGGTACATAGATAAATACAAATAAATGCATGCCAGACAAACAAACACCGACGTCACTCCAAACTCGCGTAAATTAATACAGACCTGAATTTGCTTATACATTGTATCCTACGAAGAAAATTAAATTATGAATATCGTAAAAAAGTATAAAATTACGATGACAATGATAATGCCGTCGAAAAATTTTTCAACAATATCTTGTAAAACTAATATTATCGAATGCAATTAATATTTTTGATTTCGCGTCATGCAAAAAGTGAAACGATTAAGAACAGCACTGAGTTTTTAAGAAAATACTCTCACACAAAGCCAACATTATCTGATATGATGAACTATAAAGTTTTCAGTGATAAACTATAAGCATATCTGAAAAAACTTCAAGAAGATTTTTCATAATAATTAATAGATTTTAACTAAGGTAGCATTATCGAAATCTATTTAACAGTTACACGAGTAAAATTCTATACTCACAACTTCAACTCCTATAACACCCCCCTTATTCGCCAATTTGGTTGTCCAGGTGAAGGTGTACTGACCGGGAATTGGATGGACTGCGCAGATAGCAAGTTCGAGAGCGATTTGAGCTATCCTCTGCCACGTCATTGCTATCCGCCAGTCGTCAGCGCAGTTGTCTATCATAAATAACTGGAAATAAGTAAAAAGTCTATCAAAATACATATTCATAAACAGTAACGAAAAATGTGTCCATAACAATGACAAAATAGAGTTTGAATAGATACTGAATGAATTTAAAAAGTTTCGTTACATGTACACGACCATTTTTAAAGTAATATTTAATATTACTGTCATGTCACCGACCACATAAAAGTAATCTATTGGAGGCGGACAAATTTCTAAAGTTCAGGTTAAATACCGCATGGCAGTGATAACTCTCATAAATTACTATTCACAGTATGTAGACTGTAGATTCAATTCGACAAATTTTGCCGTTTGACCGTCTTCAAATACAATCATCACTTAGCAAAATAAGTAATAGCTGGTAAACTTTCCGTAAAAAATATAATTTTTTACAGATATTCTAGTACACATTTCCAAGATATGTTGGGGGTCTCGGAAAAAGTCAATATCGACAAATTTGAAACATTTCAAAATCAAATATATTTGTTTACATATCATTTTCGGATTCATGTTTTGAAGGGTTACATATTTAAACGCTCACCTGTACTTCTAATGCGTGATACGCGACGATTAGGCCGAGTAAGATCACAGTGGACATTGATATTAGCGTCTTCAACGCCTGAGAATATAGTGACGCCTGGAAATTTAAATAAGTAAATATGGAAGTGAGCGAAGCCGAATGCACATTTATAAGGAATTAAATAGGAGTATCGTATTTTAATATCCTAAAGTAGAAGCAGTCTGAACAGTTTCATAAGAAGTTGTATTATACGTTTATATTAATATAATTGGATTATAATTATTTATCGATATTTACGAGTATTATTGTTTGACTGATTTTTTAGTTAAGTGGTTGCAAGCGCGAATACTGATCTACAGGTCCTGGATTCAAATCCCGTGTCAGGTAATATGGTTTTTTAAATTGTCTATAATAATAGTACCAATAATAATGAAAACTATCACCACGACTCTAATTCCCGAACAGGTAGGCTCGCACGTTTCACCAGTTATCGTTTACATCCCATCATAGAATACGTGGTTAGCCTACTGCCATACACCGGGCACAAACCCAAACTTCGAACCAATATTAGACATTTTAAGTAGAAATTCTCGTTAATAAAATACTCGACCCGGGGTTTGAAACAAAAGTAATAAGAATCTGTTGAAATTAGTATTATAGGTTAAATGTTGCGTGTATAAGCTTAAGGCATGTCTTACCTTATTGTATACACCGGCACTAGACAGTTCATTTTCTATAACCATGATTATAATACCGAACATTCCCATGACTAATGCGTAATCGCTTATTCGTTTTCTTTTTTCAAATAACGCCTTTCTTCTACCTAATCTGTAAGCAAAGGAAAATACATTAGTGTTTATACCACAGACAATACTATATTTTGACTCATCATTATCATCAACTACCTAAGTCCAGTGCCGGATATGGGCGTGCCGGATATGGGCTTGTTCCTATGCCGAACCTGAGGGGTTGTTCTCACCATCCCCACGGGGATGCGGTTTGCGTATCGTAAAGTATAGCTACTCACACCGCTTGCTGCACATAGGCGGCCAAGGTATTTAACCATGCCTAGATAGGCAGGGTTCAATCGCCTCTTACGATACCTGTATCTCGGCATGGGGTCGGGAAATGTATTCTTTGTCCGCCCCGACACGAATATGTAAACTAGTATAGACAATACTAGTCTATGGACTATATACCGAATACACCTGAACAGGCTATTTTCTTTATTGGATTTAAAATCTCTCTCGCTATTCCTGGTATTCAGCATTTGAGATATTTATAACTCGTCAATATAATATTCAGTAGGTACTCGTACACGGATTCGTCCCTTAAAAGTCAAAATAAAATTATTTTATCAATTACACTAATTTAATTAGTATTCGGCAGACGAGTTAAAATGAGGTGGTAGTTCAGTGGTTTAAAATTCAGGCTCATACTCCTGGAATACTCATATTCAAATCCTAGCGCGAACCTTTGTACAATAATAATTTACGCTTTAAGATTAAATATTATGAAATAGTTGAACATCTTAGAGTTCTCCATAAATGTTCTCTAACGCTTGCGAAGTTTGCAAACCTGCATTTGGCCAGCGTCGCAGATTATGGCCTATCATTCTGAGAGGAGAACCGCGACCAACAGTGGAACGATGAAAGTTTTGGAAAAATAAGTATTAGAGAGAAAGTAAAATTAATTGAATGTCAATAGGTAGATGAGATAATTTTGTGCTTGCCATAAATTTAAAGCAATTTTAATGGTATATAGATATTACGTTTATCATTATAAATCGCTGCAGAATTTTACGCATAAAGTGGTACTGAAACTCCGATATACACGTAAGAAGAATGAACATCATCAAAGAAGATTCATAATAACTAAATTTAACACAGCGCGTTGTTTTGCAGAAGTTTTTACAAAGGCCGAAAACAAAAAACTCAACGGTAGCGAAAATAACAAAGGGAATTCTATTTACATTTGAGGAGACCATATTTCTGCTCAGCTTATGCTTTCCTTGTTCTTGTCTACATCAAGTATTATTAGGCACGCTGATTTCAAATTTTCAACTTTTTTTTAATGCAGCAAGACTTTTTTATATCTTCAACTGGCATAATATCTGTTGTCTTTGTGATTGTAAGAAATACGTACAAAACCTCTTGTACCTAATTCAAATTAGTAGATACATAAAGGAACTATTTATAAGTAGAATTTATAGTCAATGTTTGTCTTGATTCTTGAAACTTATCCATAATGAACTTATAATGATTGATTAGATTAAAAAAAACGTACGACATAGATATTCGAATGATTATAGAAAAGTTAAATAATATTAACGACTAACGAACGAGTTGTTTTAGGTTCTATAAAAAAGTAGTAAAATAACTATTCATGCCGTAAAATGCTTAGAAGCCAAATGCGCTGAAATAAATAACCAAAACCTTTCACAAATAAATAATAAACCAGAACCAAACAACCGATATAGTTCTCACAGTTTGTTAACAACAGTCTGTAATTACAACAGTACCTACACCGAACTATATGATTTCCATGCATTAATTCGTTTACTTTACGGGTAACGGGGCTATTTCTCAAATTGTTTCAATACTTTACAAACTTTCATAGTATGTAACCTGGTCATCATTATACATATTAGGGTTGTAAATTAATTAAATCGTATGCCGTCGTGAAATACAACGAACATGGACCTTCTCCATAGTAGATAAAATGTTACGTGACTTGACGCTTTGCACCTTTCTCCGACCCTTGTTCTTTAGAATAACAAAGGAAAATAAGACATTTAAATTAACGGATTTTGTTTGTGGTTTTAATAAACAGCCCTTTTAAATATTCCCGCTCAGAAGCTTCTATTGGTAAATCAAATATACTAAAGAATTTACAAGTTTTCTTAATAAACCTAATAATATATATTGTTGAAAACTTGTAATTCAGGATCATACCACCACTGATCACATAAAGTAGCCCACTGTCATACTTGTAATAATCGATATGAAACAATACGTACTATTATAATGAGGCCTACTTCTAAATCACTTGACGTAATGAATAAATGGACAGTCGTTTGTTACCCTTACAAAAAAACCCTAAACAAGACCTATATACTACGTTAATGGTATTTCACCTTGAAACGAAAATAACATGCAACGAGGCCACATCGATTTCGATACTCGTCAGTACTTATAAGTGCATTTATCTTGAATTATTTAATGCGTTCGACGACGGCGACAGTGTTCTCGTATTTTATGCTGACCGTTTTCATTTAAAAAGAGAATATAATCTTATTATCTCGTATACATATTTTGAAGCTTTAATCGAGTTTTCTTTACTAATATATGAGTTTCTTATTTAGTTGACGCCAAATAAAAGTTACATTCACAGAATATCACGTAATTTAAATTGGATTGTAAAACTTGTTATTGATTTTATTAAAAGAGTCCAATCGTACTAATAAATAATAATTTATAGCCAAAATATAAGAATAGACATTATAGATAGAATCGTAATTTAACAATAGTATTTGAATTTTCAAAATAATGCCATCAAACTTTTCAAACTCTTGAATCATTACATCGGTTTCGATGAATACTTTTAATCTTACCGAATTGATCTTTGATATCTTCGATCTGCTGTCAATAATTTTATAGATTTAGTAATGGGAAAATTGATAGATGACGAGATTGTCGGTTATGGCGTCCCATCAATAAATTTAATCCTCTAATACCGGTCGCTCGACTCGTATTCCGCCGAGTTCGATTAATGGCATTGTGATCTGGATTTAATTTGATTCTGATAATTGACCAGTAATCCTGTCGTTGCTCAACACTGATATATCTACTTTTTATTACAACGATCAATATTTGTGAACTGATAATTTCGTAGACATGAGTTTTTGTAGTCACATCTTTCAATGGATTCATTGTTTTTTCATCGATTACATCGGTACAGGACGTGACAAGTGAAAGCTCTCGAATTCCTTAAAAAGCATTTTCTATTTTTTACATATTGTTATATCATGTCATCATTACCATCCAATTTGTAATTCCGCTGTTATAAACGAATCTCATATATTTATTTTTGTAGTAACAGCTGATTTTCTTTATAAGGTGGGTACATAAATACGGTGATACATAAACTGTGAACAGGTAGGTATAACCAGGGAGTAATATACTCGTAAGTAAAGAACTTAAAGATTTTCAAAATTATAATAACTTTTTCTTAAAGGTACATTCGATGGGACTCGATGAAAATTGACCGCTCTGCTATTCCTTTTGTAACCCCCAAATATCTAAAGAAACTGTTTAGCCTTCGGAAAATAATTCAGTATTGAGGAAAATTGTTCGTCCAATTTTGTGACCAGGTTCGGCGTAACAAGAATCGGCCCATCGAAGATTATTAAGCCAAGATTAGACCAATCAAATAAATGCAACGCCGTTTGGGTTTCCTTGTTCCAATAAAATATAATTCCTTATCGTTAACAAATTGATCAATTTATTAAAATAATATGTAGTTAGGTTCTTTATATTTAAGATTATATTAATCACTTAAACAGAATTTTATAAAAAAAAATCACCAGTATAAAATATTTTTCGTTTTAATGTTGGACTTCTGTTTCCTCTCTGAATTAAAGTATTAAACAGGTATAGTAATTACATAATTAAAATGCGAGTAACATAAAAGTCGGAATCAATGTGGAGTTTGTAAGGAATGTGGGACAGCATAATGTCCAAAATGATCAATCGAAATCCAATTAATTTACGATTTTTTTTATATTGAACTTTTGTTCAAATGAAACATGTATTTTGTACGACTCGATGTAGTTATACAATAATTTATATACGTCCTGGATAACTCATTGATCTAACCAGACCATTAAATATTAAAGATAGAAATAACAAATTTGCAAATTTGTTTACTTTTATGACTTTAGCACCCATCAAATACGGATTTATTTTTAAATTCTTCCTTTTGACATTAGACTTATACTGGTAAGTTTTATGAAGTACACGAGAGTTACTTTCGGAATACTTCCTGGAGAGTGGCATGCACACGGAAATATAAACGAGCGTCTTCTAATAACATTTTGTTGATCTTTACTTATAATTAAATATTCATTGCAGTAAGAACGATTGATAGGATATAAGAAGTAAAGATAATAAATAGTTGTAGAGAATGTTCAAGAGTTTTAAACATAACATTATCTAGCAATCTCACAACAAACCGTTATACAATTCAATTTTCAGTAATCCATTAGAATTACCCATATGTAGTGAATGAGACTATGCTTGTAGATTCGTTACTCAAGTATATTTATCTCCAGGGAACATGGTCAGCTGCTAACAACATTAGGTCCCTTATTAGTTTTCTGTAACATAAGCCTTAATGAAGAAGTTACAAGGCTATTGACAAATAATGAACTGTATTGTCAATTAATATCCAAGATTACGTAAATACTAGTCATTCGTCCAGCTTTCCTTAACGGTTTATTGCTCCTTATTTTCCTTAATTTGTATTAATTATAAACTTTTCTCACTTTAATGATATATCAACATCCTTTTCTTGATCGAGTAACAAAAATTTTAACTATCAGTACAGTATTTAAATAACTTTTCTTTTGCATTTCAGAATAAAACTATCAGCTTTAATACCCTGCAACTCTGACGGGATATCAACATATTTAACCCTCTAGGATATGAAACAAAACATTCCGTCCGTTACGAGAATTTCAATTTCGTCAAAATCTGATAAGCTTACACGTTGTACAACATTTTCCCTTCTGTTTGCATTATAGGAATGCAGACCGCTGTTACGTAATACACGGAACGAAAAATTATTATCATTTCTACCTCGACTGTTTGTTGCATGCATTGCATATGAAGCATTCTGGATCAACGTAAATTCTATTATTTGAATTGAATCGAGATACATAGTGTATCTGTTGGATGCGAAAAGCTTCTACGTACTTATCGAATGAATGGCAACAAATAGATTTTAGCAAATATTTTATATTATGTAACTCAAAGTATTGTGATATTCGCACTTTGTTAAACGTGTACTTATTGACACGTACTTGTCTAGTGTAAATTTTTATGTACCTGGATTGTTTAGTCATTTCAAATGTCAGTTGCCAATATTGTTAGATCTTGCTTGTTAATTAAAATCGATTCCATGTATTCACAAAACCCGACTGTGGTCTCAAATAACATAACATTCTCTTTTATTTTGTGTATAAACTAATTTGGGTCAATCTGTCTAATGCAATTCGTTCCATGGCCAATAAAATAATTGTGCTAACCATAATAGTTACCATATCGGGTTTAAATAATATGTTTAGAAATACAGCATCGGCCAATTCTAAATGTATCTGTTCTACCATTACGTCTGTTGACATTTGCGATGTACATTAATATGCAACACTGTATAGTCACGTAATGGCAGCTAATGCGTAATAGATTTTAATATAAGTGCACTAACCTACATACGTAATCGTTATTAAGTTTGGCCTCAGCTTGCATGAATGTTTAATAGGATAAGTATTTGCGGAAAGTACTTTCATGTATTCATTGGTCAATACAACACTAAAACAAAGCAAGA
>DWDV01002887.1:0-11115 GCA_018245615.1 Mimoniades ocyalus | reverse complement strand
GTTTTAGTGCGGTAAAAGTCCCACATAACCCGGTATCTCTCCCAGGGTATCGGGTACCTTTTGAAGGTTTCCCCCCCCCGTAAAAAAAAAGAGCAAAGGTCTTTAGGTACTCTTTGAAACAAGACGCGACCTAATTTGAAATATTTCATAAAAACGATTAAATTTTGACCACTGCCTGTCTGCTAGTATGCATCATAATTTGACAAAAATATTCTTCACATTACATTAGACGAAAACCGCCTTTAAATATCGCCCGAGGATCACTAGTCAACCTTTGACTAATTTGTTACTTTTGTTCCAGGTGCAGTCACTTGTTCAATTGACCTTCAATGCTTTATTTCTGGCGCAAACCTACTGCCAGATAAACTGGCTGCAGGAATACGCAATACTCTTGTACATAAAAATGTTATACTATAACGGTAAGTAACACCTTAAACTATGTAAGTCACCTTCAAGTTATGTAGCCATTGTACAATGATTTAATAGAAATAATTAAACACAATAGCTTCTGAGCAAATAATAGCACTTACGCGTAGTAAAAGATTTAATGATATTTGAACGAGTTACAATACTTCTAGAACTTAATAATGTAATGAATAGTGGTCGTCAAATTTCCGTTTCGACATTTGTAGTAGATAATGAGCGGTCAATCCATCATGCTCAGTTCATCCGGCGCCCCTTCGCTACAGCCACTTTTATATTTTACATTATAGAGCAAGAGCCCGTGAACCCCAGACCTTCGTTATTTTATAAAAGCTGAAAGTTTGTCAGCACATGCTCCCAACACATGTAAGAACGATGGGCCATTATGAAATTTGGGTTACCATGGCTTTGTCAGGTAAACGGTACTAAAGGTGTGTAAAATACCGATCTAATTTCATCAAATAATAAAGTGAGATTTTTTGGTATTACCTTCAGAAAAATATTAAAAATCACGTTATTCATTGCCAGACACTTAACATCATGGCAACCCCTTGCCAGACACCCTTAATGTTCATGAAATTATAAGTTTATTTACGTTATAGTAATTTTATTATTAAATTGAATCCTACATGCAGTATGATAGTATATTTTCGGACCTACAATAGTTTCCATTTTACTTAATAACTAATTACACTCTTCTTGATTTTCGATGCTAGACATTATACGAGACTGAAATTGATTTTTATCACCTTCATGGAGAGAAAGCATTTTTGATCTCACTTGTTTTTTTTTTATTACACAATAAACAAATATTTTTATTCATATCAACACTGGTATCACATTGCAATGAACTATTTACGTCATTGCATTAGCATTTTCATTCATTTCTTCAAGTTCACTAATATCCACAGCTACCTGGGAGAGTTGAAGTCAGTGAGGGAAGAAGAGGTTCGTCAAGTACGGTCTTACTGTCAAGATGTTATTTATGGAATTCACAATGGTCAAATCAAGACATCTAAACATATTATACTTTGTATGACTCTGAAGAGTTTAACGAGTAGCAGAAAAAATATTGATATAGTCAACAGATATGGTCATTGTATCAGCTATCAAAGTGTCGAAGAACTCGAAACAGAAATCACCTATGCTTCCATAGAAAAGTCAAGTTTATGCCCTGAAAGAATTAAAAAAACACCTGAACTTTGTACTGGATTGGCTTTGTACAGCGAGGGATCGCGGTAGACTCAACTCGCCATCTCATTCGCACCCGCCCATGTATATACTGCCTCGCGCTCGCTCCTACAGCTATCCTACATGCTTGTCTGGCAAGGGGTTGGAACTATCAAAAATGTCTGGCTAACGGGGAAACATCATTTACTTATTACCCAAGTATTATATATAAAAATCAGCTTTTATACTATAACGTAAATAAACTTATAATTTCATGAACATTAAGGGTGTCTGGCAAGGGGTTGCCACGATGTTAAGTGTCTGGCAATGAATAACGTGATTTTTAATAATTTTCTGAAGGTAATACCAAAAAATCTCACTTTATTATTTGATGAAATTAGAACGGTATTTTACACACATTTAGTACCGTTTACCTGCCAAAGCCACAGTAACTCTAATGTAATAATGGCCCATCGTTCTTACCTGTGTTGGGAGCATGCGCTGACAAACTTTCAGCTTTTATAAAATAACGAAGGTCTGGGGTTCACGGGCTCTTAGACTATTACCGATTAAAATACTTTGGATCTCGCTGTGAAGGTCGTAACCTTCATAGCGTAATTATCGGTCTGCGTGTACACGTCCACCTCGAGCTTTAAGAATAGCAACCCGTATGTGACCGACTCCAAATAGGACAG
The DNA here is from genome assembly GCA_018245615.1 of Mimoniades ocyalus. Classification (NCBI taxonomy): domain Eukaryota; kingdom Metazoa; phylum Arthropoda; class Insecta; order Lepidoptera; family Hesperiidae; genus Mimoniades; species Mimoniades ocyalus. The sequence goes on along the minus strand of DWDV01002887.1, from coordinate 8,827 downwards.
ATACTAACTAGACAAAAATAATGTCCTATTATTACATTTTTGTTAAAAAAAGCATATTAATACAAAAAAAATATGACTCACAAGTTAACACTCCCATGACTAGCAAGCCTATTCAAAGTCCGTATGTCTTTGATTGGTCTTTGATAATAGACGTTATTCAACATTTTGGATTTCCATTTATTCATTTGCAACTTTTTTCACATAAATGATAGCATAGATTTTCGTTCTTATTTAGCCTAATCTTTGATTAATAAACCACAAAAGTTTTGAATTTGTTGCCTAAACCTTAAATTTTGAATTTGATTCCACAAACATATTTGAAACTTAATAGAATTTTTCTAATAATCTAATTAGTTACATCTTATTGTAGTTTTAATTTTGGAACATGTTAAGGCTGATTTTTTTTTTAGATCCAGAGTATTGCGGCACGGAGATTAATATCGGAAGGGCTATAGACGGAATACCTAATATAGCGTTCGTTTCGATCCCCGAGCGGCCTATCACGGTCACACGGACGCTGGTCATCAATTACTGTATCTTGGGCGTTGGGATAATCTGGACCATAAGCAGCATCGTTCTCATAAGTACACGCTTATTCCGTTATATTCAATTTTATTTAATTAATTTAGTGGTAATTAATTTAACTAGAGTAAAATAATTTTATTAATGCAATAGATTCCAACGAAATGTATGAAAAGACTAAGTAACATTTAGTAGCGATTGTAGCGCACGCCAGGTGTGTAAGAGTAGAGATGGTCTGTAAGGATCGAGATGAGGTGTTCTCTGCTGACCCTGTATGGAACTTGGCTTAACTATATAAAAATTAATGATATTAAATCAAGTAAAATCTGTTATGAAAATGATAATATAACATTGAATATCTGTATAGTATTTATTCGTAATACATGTGTGTCAAGATATTTTGTAGCATTAAAGCTAGCAGATCATAAAATAAAAGCCACGGAAAAATGGCAAGAAAGTTTATTATGTAACAGAAAGGATTTAAACATTATCAAAATAAAACTGATTTCTTTTTAAAACCTCGCAACGAATGTATCAAAACAAACGTGGTCTCTAATTTTACGTCTCTCACTGTTAAACAAACATAAGACTATAACATAGGAATAGTGCAATATGTATCAGTTTTTTTTGTCGTTCGTTATGATGTGTTGCATTCGCATCTACTCGTATTATCAGGTGAAAGCCATCCACAGGTCGCTTGTATTTTTCTCGTACTAGATTTAATGTTAATCTGCCTATCCCAAAAATGGAGATTTTCGAAGAGTGTATTAGCATTAATTCCACCTACAAATTTTCATTATTCAAATTTTTACCATTTCTTTCATGCTCTCTTTCTACATAAGAAATATGGCATGACAATATAACAATATTATTTTCACTGTAGGGCGCCGAGCTGACGACCCCATACGCTGGCCGTGGTTGGCTACCACTTTTGCGATCTGCTCACTCGACCTGATATGTGTCATTTCCTATGTCAACGACAGTTTTTATACAAGGGTAAGTTTTGTTCAGAGACATTTATAGGATTTTTTTAGTCTGTCAAAATTCTTCAAAACGGTCGTGCGAGTGTGAAGATAGCGCCTAAGAAACAGGTCACGTCTAGTAGGATAAAAACGTTTAGCCTTCGTTCCACTCGTGCCACTCGTGGCGATGCCATTGTAATAATATAGATTTAACATGTTCAAAAGTTCAGCTTTTCAAAATTTCAGGTTTTATACTTCATATAACAAAAGTACAATTATAATTTTTTAAAGTTTAGGGGTATCTGGCAGAGGGTTGCAACTAAACTAAGTATCCGGCAAATTGCCGGCGGCAATGAATGACGTGATTTATAATGTTGTTAAGAAGAAGATATACAAAATTGACTGTTATACTTTAAAGAATTTGAGGTACTATTTTATATGGACCTTTACTACCTGTTACTCGTACCTGCGGAAGTAACCACAACTGAAATTCCATACTAGCTGATTGTTTTTACTTGTGGTAGAGACACCCACAGAATAACTTTCACCTTTTGTAAAAAGACGAAAGTGTGTCCGTCGAGGGCTCTTCGGTTATTAGAGAACATCTTTTTTATAAATTTTCAAATGAGCAGGTTTCCTCAAGATATTTTCCTTCACCTTTATCTATAGCAAGTAAATTTTAACCTTGCAATGCACATTTTGTAAGTAGGTGCACAGTTGGGTAGCGGTTTTGTTTAGTTCACTTTTCAAAACCTTTTCATAATTTTCAGACCCTCGACGCTACGCTGGAATATATCGGTGGCACGGTATCCGGTGTTGGCAACGCGACTATAGATACTTCCTTGACGGCGTGGATCATGGTTATTTTACACTCAAAGCTCATCATCTTTTTCATCCTTAACCTGATCTTAACAATTTTAACTCTCATCAATGACCGCCACGAAGCCAGGTCTCAGATGGTCAGTATCGTAAGTATTCAACTACTTTGTTTTACAGTACTTTGTTTCACCTTGTGAAATAGGAAGCAAAATCAAAGCTAGCTGTGAAAAAGTAAGATATTGCAAAATTCATTTAAAAACTGAAACACGTGACATTACGCCTGTAATCCCCAAAGAGGTAGGCAGAGGAGTATAACACAATTCCACATTTTACCTGTTACGTCGTATGTCTCCTCGTGGAATAGGCAATGCGCTTATTGCCATACTCCGAGTACATATCCAGACTCCGAAAAACTACGAGGAATGTCAATTTAAAAAACCCGGTAGCGTTTACACGGGAAACGAACCCAAGACCTCTCGATCAGCAATCGCACGTGCAACTCGACTCACGCGACACATAGTTAAAACCTTAAAATTCATATTACCCGCATTTATATCGGTTAATGTTTTTATTTCTTCCCAGAAAAAAAACCCTATGATTCTTACGATTAAGCATCAATGTTTAAGTTTAGTCGTGTGATTAAAATAACGGAATGTTTAATACCAATAGGAAGAAGCACCTTTTCCACCAGAGATTATTGAATCGCCAACTGTTGCAAACGACACTGAACAGAACATGTCAATTGAGGAACCCACCAGGATTCCCCGTGTCGGCCTGAACAAGTCCTTCCGTCGTATGAAGAACTATCTTTTCTCTAAGCATACATCTGAGATGACCCAACGTGCCTTGAGCACCCCGTCGCTGCCTGTATATCCTGCGTTTAAGTAAGTCGACACAAATTGCGTAGACATACTAAATAATTTCTGCACATTTACATTGCAATAGGCGACAAGATCTTTGTCTTATAATAGAAGGTTAAATAATTGAAACAGTATCTAATTGAACACTTGATTTATTAAAAATCAATTGAGTACCGTTATCATTACGGCCTATGTGGTTCATAATGTTTTACATATTTTTTTGCTTATTTTAAAATAATGGTCGTATAACTAAATGATATATATAATCCTTAGGCATATTTCAATGAAAAGAATTTTTATCAAAAGCTTTTATTTTTGTCTTTTTTTTCATTTTCTACCCTGAACATTTTGTCCTTTTACTGTAGACCACCGTCACCTCTACGAACGGACTTCGACAAAAAGCGCTCGGTGAACTTTCCAGAAAACTTGTTATCGCTTCCACAACGCTTGGAAAATTTGATCTCGGAACAACAAAAGCGACTCGATCAAGCTATTATTGATACAGCTGGTAGATTGCATTCGACCAGAGTGTCCCAATCCCTTCCTCACCTATCCTCTTTAAACGAGGATTCTACCCAAACGAGCGAAGACCTTCTGAACTCAATCTCCAAGCACGGGTAATACTAAAATTTATTTTTATATTAAATAATCTATTCATCGCTTGTACTTTTTTCTTTTTACCTTTATTTCTTGTTTATCTTTAATCTATTAACATTAGCTGTGTTTGAGGATGTTGAGAAAAAGCTTATTCAATTTAATTCCCTGAAGTTTTCCATAAATATTTTTTTAATCCAGTTTAATATAAAACTTTATTTAGTTACCCTAAATTAATTCACAATACTTTTATGCATTTACATTTATTATTAGTTTACTTTTGCCATTACTTTTTTATTGCTATAATTATACTCTCGCATATAACCTATGATTATTTGTTTTAAAGAAATAGTAAACAAAGCCGTACCAGAGGTAAAAAAACAATTTTAAGTTTTTCTCAATATCAACTGATTTCTACATCTGTTTCACTAACCTGGCCGAACAAAACATTTAGCTTATGATAATGTAAGTGCTTCATTCTATCAATATTCTATCGTTAAACAATTCTGCTACTCGTCATTATTCTTCTAAATTTTTTTAACCAAATATATCTTTACGTTAAATGACGGCAACAGAAACAACAGTGAGGTTTCTGTAAGTCTTGTTTTCTATGTTTTTAAAATGAAATTTATCATTGCCCTGATCAATAGTATTATTTGTAGCATTAATACTTGATCTTCAACATTTTTGTATTGTAATTTAGCATTACTCTAATCGATATCATATTTCACTACTATTTCTATGTACTACTATTACGTCAATCATTGTGACATTGATTCAAATTCAAATTGAAATCGCTTTTGAAAAATAAAAAATGTTAAGTTGATAATATATTAAAAACATAACAGAAGGAAAACAAGTAAATCAATGTTGATTGCAAATGTTAATATGACTAATTATTACTAATATTATTTCAACAGAAAATAGCAAATAAAAGTGTTTATCTCGACTTGAATCTGCTTCTGTCCATGGTGCAACGGATACTGTCCAAGGTACATCTTGTTTGTTGTACCTAGGACAGTTTTCCCTTTTTTTATCAAGTGGCTAATGATTTTAGAAAAAACATATACACAGTTTTTTGAATGAATTACATAGGTAATTAAATGATATTTGCATACATGTACACTGGACAAGTGTAGCTAGCACAATTATTTTTGTAAAAATCAAAATTCAAATACATAACTACAACAGGTACAACGGGTTCCGTTACTAAAAACAAAAACAAACCTAAGATACAGTCTTGAAGAACGCCAACCTTCACACAGGAGCCCGATGATTTGAATCCCTTTACTTGTACTCGTAGTAATCTATTTTCTTAATAAGAACTAAGCGGTTTAAGAGATATTCCCCGTATGCCATTCACATCGTATTCAATTGTGATGTAACAAAATCATAATACTACTTAAAACTGTTGATGTTATTTAATCACTGGAAAAGACTTTCAGAAATAATACTTTAGATACTCTCACAGCAGCTCCTAACTTTTATTCTTTTATTGGATTTTTAAATTTTCTATTTTTGAGAGACTTAATTTTATAATTTATATATTACTCCATGTTTGTCCATTGTGTATGCCCGTATGCCCGTTTAAATTGAGATGTCGTTGGGTTTAGTTAATTAATGTATATCGTGTTGTGTTACGTTGACAACAATTTTCCACAGCAAACTCTTGTTTTGGTACTATATTTATGATTCTAAAGGTCATGATCTTAGATCATGTTCAGCTATAACATTTAGCAATAAAAGTTATTTAATGATCTTTATGTCTTTATATAGTAGTTTTATCTGCTTATATTTGCTTTTCAGTTCTGGTATTTTCCGAAAATTCATGTACGTCCAATATTACTTGTTTTTTAGTTACTTCTGTATTGTCTTCTCTACACAAAAATGCAAAGTCCTCTGCAAGTTTGTGGTTTTCTCACTCGAAAATCATTTGTTTGATTTACTTCTTTTCCTTCTGTTATGTTTTTAAGATATTATCAACTTAAAATTTTTTATTTTTCAAACGTCGTCAATTCCTTCAATTTATTGATGTATAACTACTTGCAATTTATTTTCAGTAGAGCTGATAATAATATGTAGGAACCTAGTTCACATTAAACATTGATCGCCTCAAATAATACAGTTCTATGATTAGCAGTTATATCAAGTGCACAAACTAGACAAGTAGAGAAAGAAAGCTTCTATGAACTTGAAAAATAGATAATGTATTTACCAAATGAGGTCACACGAAAAATTATACGAAAAACTATAGGATAAAATTATACAAAAATACGAAAAAATTATACGAAAATACCAAAAAAATATAGGAAATATTATGAACCATATTAATTTTACTATTTCTGTTCGGTTAAGCAGCTTTCTATCTGTTCCCTTGCTTCCTCATATGAGCTATCCATTTTATAACAACATTGAGACTGAATATTTATTTTATATCCTTAATCTCTAGTCAATTATTTTATCTAAAGGTTAAGGATACTCATACTCTTAATTTTATTCCGTACAAAGAATTACAAAATTCACTTACACAAAAAAATATTTCATATTAATACTGTCTTTAGTATCACTGTATTGTACAATTGTGATACTTCAAATATTGTTTTATTTTCCACATACGTTCGTGACCTTGTTAACTCAGGATTACGTCTGCTTCTTGTAAAATATTTGTGATTCTATTGTGCTAGTAAAATTTCTAAATGTAATGTTTTTCTTACAATTTTGTAATTAAGTATACGTGCCTATTAAGTACCTACATGTCGTTCAATATTATAAATATTTTCTAAATGCAGTTTATTAATACCGTACGGTAACCATAACTGAATATTTCTAAATTCTATTAAATATTTGTATTAAACACGGTGTTTATGTACACCGTATCTATGGCATTTGTATTTCTTTAACATTACTGTCATAAAAACAGCCACCGTCGCCGCAGTACTGTCGCTGAGCTGCAGGGGCAGTTACCCTGGGCATACAATTGAGGCATCTGCCAATCCGATGCGCAATCAACTCCCTCCCGACGAGGAGCTGCCACCTGTACCCTTGCCCGACTACGCCGCCATACACGCCTTTAGAAAAGCTTGTTAGTATACTATATATGAGAATACACTTTCGAAGCATTTGAAATATCTAAAACATGATACATATTACACATGTTTTATGGAAGAGAGATGCTTATTAAGTGAGAGAAGCAACATTGTTTCATAATAAATGAAGTGTTCATTACGTTGATTAGGGGAATGTGGGGTAATGGGGAACACCTCACGTGCACCCCTCAATAGTAATAAAAAAAGTCATTTGTACAATCAAGTTTTATTGTAATATTAACTCTGTTAATCTGCCTACATTTTAATGGTAACATTTTTTTAAAGATCCATTCAATATTTTTTTAAGGAATATAAAAAATATTGTCTATCCTATTTACCCGTCACCCTATGGGATAATTGAGAACACCTTGACGGGGAAATGGGAACATTATTCAGAAGGACATAACTTAATTTTAAATTAATTAACTATTACTTTTTTGGCATAAATCACACACGTAATCCTCATTAGACTCGCCGGCAGTTCAATTTTTAATGTTCTTGGGTACGATTTTTGCAATTGGTGCACATGATCCATGCTTCTATGTTTGGTTCATATTTTTCACTGCAGATATACAATAACATACCTTTTCGTTGTCATGTCCTTCTAAAGCCTCCTTCAAATTTCGACCTCCTTCCTGAGATATCTTAGCCAAAAGATTAACCTTTTTTAAATAATAACATTCTAATTTCTCTCTAAATGAAATTATATAGATGTGCTTGATAAAATTTGCAAATGCTTCTTATTTTGTTGCTTTGATGATCTTGTTTTACAAATTACAGATTCCATTAGATATTATTTAAGCAAACTTTTCATGTTGTTTTTTAGTATTTAGTGGCAGCTTTACCCAATGTGAGCTTTTTACACTTGACATCTTCTACTGCACGCTGAAGACTTGAATTTCGTTTTGCAGAGCAGTATCTAAACCAATATGTAAGGTTAGAGAATTTTAAAAGAGAAATTACAACTAATAGAAGCAATTAGGAACGTTCCTGTTTACCAACCTGAAGCCGTTCCTAATTATCCGCAGTACATACATGTTCTAAATCTAAATCGCCATAACTCGCAGATGTAATTTTATTGAACTTAAAACTATGTGGATACTGCATGCAGATAGTACAGGAAAGGAGGTAACATAAAAAAAACGACTTAGCTTTAAATAGAAGACATCTACAGCGAGTGTTACATGCAGCAAAAATTACAACAAAAGTACTAAATTTAAAATCAGACTCACCGTGACAGCATACAATCGGCTTCTCATTCTCAACTTGGCGAGAGCACTGAGTGCCGCTTGATGCGTCTGTTAAACATACAAATATACCTACAGGTGTTCTCAACTACCCGCCGTCCTCAATTGCCCCATTTTCCCTTAAATCTCTCATTAGAAATCAACAGGTTGCCGTTGTCACAGTAAAATCGTTGTAAATGATAATTCAACGAAGCCAAACGATACGGAATTTAATGTTTTGTCTTGGTCATTTAATATTGTTATAGTTTTTTAAATATAGAGAAGTGTTAGTATATGTAAATGCCATCTGGTTATATTCACATTTTTCTCTCTAGCTGTACATCGTGCCGCATCCAGCTTGAGTTCCCTGACCCATAAGCGGGAAGATATGATGAAGCAACTGCCCCCTCGAAAGTGTGAGTTTCTTAGCTGATACATTTACTTAGGTACATACATATATTCACGCCAGGTTTCTTACGAGCTAGTCAGACAGCACCTAGTGCCAAACATCTCTGACCTTACAGACCTGCCGCGCCTCCTTCACATTCATCACTCTCTTCACACACGAACTCCGGTTTCGGAGACTTCCTACTCTCCTATTTGATTAAGATAGGCGAGTCTTGGCCTCCCTCGGTTCCTGCGTCCATCAACATTCGCATTGTATATCTGCTTCGTCATTCTTTCATCAGCTATTCTCTCAACATGTCCGAACCAACGGAGCATGCCCTTTCTCATTTTTATACTAATACTCTCTTTCA
>DWDV01002886.1:0-11118 GCA_018245615.1 Mimoniades ocyalus | reverse complement strand
GGCTAAACCAGCTTTTGATGTAGCCGCGCCCCGGGTGTGCTTTATTAGCCATTCATTAGGGTCCTCTATACAGCTCCAGTATTTACCGATCGGATGAAATTCTTATTCCGGCTGTGAAACGCTTTAGTAATTCATTCGAGGAACCGAGTACGCCTTTTTAATGTTTCATTGACTGCCTCACTTGTTAATCCTGCATTTTCTTGGTTTCAAATTTATTGTTATGTTAACTTGTTACTTCACTATATAAATGGTTTTCTTTAACACTGCGTTAGTCTTTGTCGTCTAATATCTACATAAGAAACTCGGCAAATATTTTTACAGCTATACAACTTAGATATTATTACTTCAAGTATAGTATAACTTGGAAATTGATACGCGTCTATGTATCGATTTCCAGGTAACCAGAGTGGATCGCCGCAGTTTCCTCGTGAAACAGAATCTTCGCTTGAGCACAACCACCGAGCTCGTTTTATTGTCCACCCTACCTCACCTGCCTAGACTAAGTCAACGCTCGCGGGGGGTGAACGCCCTTGGCGCCAACGACACCCGCAGGATCGCTTAGATACGCGCGTGTGACGGATGCGTGATTAAAAAATTCTTTACGCAACATCATTCCCCCTGGATATCCACTCGGACAAAAACTAGCAAATTGCTTTCAATACAACTCACCTCTGTCTTTAAAATTCAAGAGAGAAAGTTGACCTACAACAATCGGAAAGATTGCGATACAACTGACAGAAACGTACCTGGCTTTATCTGATGCATTCAAGCCACTCACTTGACTCTAGTAAATACCAATCGTCGACTAATAAATTATTCAAAGGCACGAACAATACAAGTATTTACTTAGCGTTCATTGGGACGTTGGAGACAAAAGAATAGCAGATTCAGATTAGGTGTTTTTGTAGTTTATTGTATAAGGTAGCTTGTTGATACCTTATGCGTACCGCAGTGTATCACGAGGGTCACATGTATAATTTCAAAATGGACGTCAATGCGTTGAACTTCACCCGTGCTGTCCACCGCAGATTTTGACTCGAAGTAGTCTGTAATAAGTGTTTCGAACCTGAACTTAAACAAATAGTACTTTTCGCATCAGTAATCGATTCTTGTTCTCCGTCGAGGTCGGTTTTATTGAGCGAGGTTGCAATTCTTGCGTGTCTGTGTGTCACGGCTCCTTAGCGAGCCCGTATTATGTCACGGCAACAGTATTCCACATATACGGTACGGTACACTTTTTACGTGACAGGCGCGGAGGTGAAAGGCACGACCTTAAGTTTACGATTTGATAGAGGTCGCGGCTCGGGGAAATGAACTAAGCTTGCGGTTTGTGTTCAGCCGAGCGGCTCGATCGAGCTGTTACCCTCGCGCGGCTTATGTGCGGCGTATAAACATAAGATAGTCACCAATGCAACTAGCAACTGGACACGCAACAATGCCTTCCTTCTCACTTACTTTCACAATTACGTGTGCACCGACACCAGTTTCTATTCTGCAGCGTCTAGGGTCTTGTTGCTAAGCACGCTAGCCATTGCTTGCCTCGCGATGTATTTTATTTGATATATTACAACAAACGAAAATAGTTTCCTACTTTAAATTATATTAACCCTTAAATAATGCAAATTAGAGTCTTGTCATTCTCATATTGAATTTAATCAGTAATTAACAAAATAATTACAGTTTACACATACATATACATACGTAATCGTTAGATCGTTGCGAATCGAATTTACTTCGACTTGACATTGCCATTTAAATCATAAGTAAACACGTAGAATGATATCGATTGCCAAGCCCCAAGCCCACTTTATCGGGCGACCTATCAATCACACGCAGAAGGTTTTTGTCAAGTGCACGCGAAAACCTAGGTTCAGGCGAACATATTTAAAGAGCTATGCGGTACTGACATTGACATTTCACTGTTAACTTTAGTATACCTTTCACACGGCTGCCCACTATGGCACCACGGTATTTACTTTACAATATTGTTTGTTAACGAAATTTGAACTTTATTTTGGTGATAAATGGAACGCCGGAATAACATCATCTGGCTCTAATGGACAACGTCAACGGTCAGTAATTTCACACTAGCGTCCACTCGCCACGTAACGCACCGAAAAAGTGTTTTGAGACAAAAAAACATGTCCCTAACTCTCGATTGTTAAACTTGGGAACGAATGGTTAGCACAACAACCAATTTACGACATCCTGTTTAGATGATTACATCTTAATAATTACAGCACCCAACCGAGAATTCGGTCTAGACTTCGCTGAATTACCTGACTTTAAATCTTATCGCTCGTTGTAAGGTAGCAATTTAAAATCCATTAATATACTATATTCTAATGAAACGGTTTCACATAGCAACGTTTTATTCAAACTCGACAAAGCAAAATTGTTTCCTGTTCTTGTCTATTTTTTACTGTTGAAATAACTATATCTAAATCTATTAAAACGTCTTTATTGCTTACTAAACGGCGAGTTGAGATTGTGTAATGTTTATTAAAAGCCAAATAAATCGCATTCAGATAAATGGAAAGTTACGACAAATGGTGCTTATGTAATCCACAACGTTACGAAACAATCCGATACCTACAAATTTAACTACGGAGTTTAAGTTGGTAGATTGGTTGGTTAGATAAACGCAGTTACCAAGCACTGGATAACTGCGTTTCATATCATTTAAAAATATTCTAAAATAAAAATACGTGAGAGAAAAAACATTTGGCATGGTGACATTATTGCGTTGGGGTCGATAACAAAATAAATTCTCTCACATCATCGTATAAATTCCCTCGAGCACACTTATATTTACCATTTTACTAAATACTGAAATGTCTGAAACAAAAACTTATTACGTTTACATAAGCCGTTTTTTCCTCACGTCACGTCGAGGAAGTTGTCGGCGATACATCCGTCACGCACGCTGCACCCTGTGTCATAATAAAACATCTTAAAATAAGGGCGGCCCTATCATCCAGTCGACGGATGTAAAAAACGCCGACGTTGACCGCAATTTAAATAAACTATATCAGATAATATTGAACAAATGTTAAGAGCGGGATACAATGTGCTACCTGGCTGCATGTCACTTATTTGTTTAGGCTGCCATGTCTTAAAACCAGTAGCCGGAGCACAAACAGCTATATTATATATACGTATTTGGTATACGGATACGTGGGGATTCGTTTTTGTTACTTTTTATCATCCAATTGTACACTAGACTTCTGTTAGGGTTGCCCATCAATACATTCCCCATATGCTCGTAAAAATATTGACTTCATTCAAATATTTAGATACTTTTCTAGAGTTGGATGTATGTATGTATGATGTGGATGCGTTCTTGTTAATAAATATTTATTTAGATGTATGGCAATGCAGTGCGTGTTCGCAACGAACAGTGATTTTGACATCGAATCGCCTTTCACTTGACCTAGATATTTGGAAACTGGTTCGTTCTTACAATGCTAGCGAGCGGCATTCCCCGCTTCGCGATCTCCAGTCGCCGCTGTTATAACAAATTGGTTTCCTGTGCACGCCTCAATGGGGTCTTATTGTGCAACTAGTTATCGAATTGTAAACTAATATCATGTTTTTGAAACGTTTTATATTTCAATATGCGCATTGTCAGAGGGTAGTTACATTAATTATATATTTGGTTATGTCAGTGACTTAACATTCGGCTGCATGAACCGAAAATCGCCAACCTGTCGCGGACGTTATGTTGCAAGATTCATTTTGCAGCCCTGTTATAACGAACCAAATAAAAAGTAAGTCGGTGTGGTGTGCGCGCTAGGGCAGCGAGTTACTAACCTGTTTTGTCGCGGGCGAAGTCGCCGCCCACGCCTAACAAATCCGCGTCCGTTTTTTCCAACATCCCCCCTCGCCTCCCATAAACACTATATCTATAGATACGTATCTTACGTGTTGCGATCGCGGGCCGGGACGCGCTCGATCAAGTTAAGACATGTTTGTGTGACTACAGTTCGGCGTCCGCTTCACACACCACGCCAGAACCAGTCTCGCGATTGTTCATTAGAAATGTTTCGCAATTGCCGATTGTCTGCATGTAAAGTTTTCTAATGTTTATCGATTTACGATGTCGACTAGCGCGTGGGCGCCGTCTATCGTCACTTTAATGACATTTTTTTTACACAATATTATGCTAGTAATAGCATTGTGTCTTTATTTTTAGATGAAGAAAAAAGTTACTTATTTAAAAATAATCGTCTCATAGAATCGTTATCCCTGTAATTTACATTCCCGAAGATGGAATTTTCAATTTGTAAAGGCGAGCTCAGGACGTTCGTGCAATGACGCCGTAATGATGGCCACGATTTTACTGGATCCTTTCGGATCGTGACCCGCGGCCTTACGTCATTCTCATGGGCTCGAGGCAACAACATTTGGACAACATTTGTCCGCAAGGAAACACTTTTCTCACCGCACGAACCCTTTGCACGGCACGTTCTTTAACAATAAACACGAAGTGAAGTAAGTGCAGTAATTTTTGCTGGAGTCGAGGCAATTTACTTGGACTTAATGGGTTTTTTAGAGACGCATGCGTCGAGGATTGTAAAATGCGTAAACAGAGCTCCTTTACGATGTTTCCATAGCGACAGCCTCCAGAATTATCTATTCACGTAGCGCATGTTGTTTCTTGGCGTGCAGCGGCATCATTCAAAGGAAAGACGAAAATGACGCTCCAACAACACCGATTTGGTCCCCGAGGAAGCGTGACTCAAAAAAATCCAATTTGACGGTTCTCGGGACGGGGCCATCGCATTTCTTGTCGATTAGTCCTAGCTTTTATATATTTTTTTCCTCGATCCATCAAGGATTCCAGCCGTGTAGGAGACGAGACGGATGCGTGTCCATCAAACGCTGCCTTGTAAGGGCGTGCACTGCATTCGGTGCATATTGTTTCGAGTTAAACAGCTGCAAGTTACATTGTTGCCTCAATTCCCATTGTTTACCACAGACAAATAGTGTTTTGTACATTGCTGTTTAATGTCAAGTACGTGTACCTTCTCGCTAAGGGTTTCGATGCTAAAAATACGAAGAAAAGTCAACATTCTGTTATTAATATGAACAAACACTATTAAAGAAGTTATGTGATAATATCTGGTTGTGTTCGTAAATACGAAAACTTATTCAGAAAGAGAGGTGAAGCGTTGTTTGCGCCCGCGCAGATATTTAGGTCGACCAAAATAACCGCACTTCGACTGCTCAATACATTTCTCGCGAACTCTGTCGTTATGTTAACTTGGCATTCGGAACTCAAATTTATAACACGATCATTCGTTTTAGAAGATGCGTCAACTTCCTTTATTATATTTGTACAATAATTAATAATAATGATCTCATAATCAAGCCACAATTTTTCTATATAAAATAGAAGTACATATAATGAAAACAGCCTGTCATTATAAAAAGTACAAAATACCCTTGCAATCTACTGAAGATAGTCATCCACTTGCTTTATTTATTGATATATATTGAATAACGATAAATTTAAAAATTGTTCACTATTAACGATTATAGATAATATGTAAGAACTACGATATTATTGAAATTGAAGAAGCACATGGTATCGTACGTACGCCGTACGAACATTATCATTTACAAACTTAGCCCATATTAACGCGTACTGCAATAGACCGAACGTGATAAAAGATTGATAATAAAGCGACGCGGTGATAAGTATTTGTGAGTTGTTTGAACAGAAACGTCGCGGCCACGCTGGGAGCACGCGCACGAACCTCAAGGCCATAGTGTTTACGCATACACCCGCATGTTTACGCGAGCCAAGAGCACGTATAATCCGACCGAAACGAATTTAACGAGCCCCTAAACCAACAACACGGGCCGAGCGCACTCGGCGAGCTAGCCGCATAAATTCGTGCGATAAAATGGCGCGAAACGCTCCATTGAAGATTGGCGGGAAACTTGTTGCGTAATGATGTGAAAGTATTTTCTCATTAGTTGCTGAATAGAAAGTTGTATCGCAAATATATTTGTGTTGTTGTTCTTGAGAAGTATTAAATACAATGCGAATTCATTCATTCACATTTGCTGATAGGTTAGCCTCACCACGTTTTTGTTACGTAATGCCCTTAAATTAGCACGTGACAGATTGGCTGATTAATAGCAATTTATTGCTTACTGTTTCTGTATGTGTAGTGCAGGTGGTCGGTTATTGAGTAAAATTGGCGGGAAATGATACGATGAGGCGGCGGCGTGGTCCACCAGTCGACCTTGAGCAGTTGAACCACGTGACGTCATTGACATAGTTCCCGACTGCAGAAGCGAACACTCATTGGTTTTTTCACGGTGATTCCAACGAATACTTTTTATTGTTATTACCACCTGAGAATCGAAACTCGTTGTTTATTATCAAGAGCGTGGTGGTTACACTGCTTAGTAACTTGTTCCTTCCAAGAAATTTGGCAGCGGATTCATTTCGTACATACTTATTAAAATCAAATCTGTTAGCTATCAGCTAAGTCATTTACGGTAACAATATCTTAAGGTTATGTTTTATCAGCGAGATTGCTGAAATCGGCTCGGTTAGCGTATTGTTGATCGAACAGGCACGTCTTTGTATCGACAACACAGCGTTCCTAACATAGTTGGCTATTTCGTTAATCACATTCAACTACGTTATAAGGAAATTGTAAGTAGATATATTTAAAATGGTTTCGTTGAAAATTTTATGAATAATCGATAAGACGTTAATTTTAAATGAAATAATGTTTTAAAATAAGCTTTTATAATCAGCGTTTAAAATACAATATTGGATAAAATCATGATCAACGCGGACATATGTATAACAATTATTCATCTGCGACGCTATCTAAAGAAAAAAACGTATATTTATGTTGTATATCGTTAATACGCACAAGACGTGTGATGTGTGTTTTCTAATTAAGTATCGCAACATGTCGGTAGGTGTGTCACCCGACGCCGCCAGTCTCTGATGAGTGCGACCCTGAGCGCGTGTTGCTATGCGCTTAGCTGGCCGGCCGTTGAAGATTATCTCTGATTTTGTTCGTACATGAACTTGAATATGTTATTTATGTTTGTGACGAAGCAATCTATATTAAGTACTTATCAACTTACAATATTCATATTTGATGAGCCATCCTCGTTCAGTATGCTGTTTGTTATAATAGTTTTAAGTACAATCATAAACAAGCAGTCTTCTTAAAATATAAACAATGATTTGTTTACTTATTTATAGTTCATTTTGAGTGTACACAAAAAACCTACATAAATATAAAAACAACAGTGATATAGAGTTGCGTTTATGTGGAGTAAATTGTCAGTTACATAATCTACATTTATAACTCAGGAGCTAACCATTATAGTTTAAACCACATTTAGAACTTTTATACGGCAATTTAATTAAAAGTTTATTACTAATAATTTCAGAGACAACGAAAACGGTTTAATTGTAAAAAAAATCTGAGCTGAGGTTAATTTTAAGTAATATTCGTCACCCAGAGAATATAAATTTATTTTATATCTTAAGAGAACAACAATAATTTAATCTTTATCTGTGATAATATGACAGTCGATATAGCCTTCATATAGGTGACGTTTTTATTGTATTTTATTTCGTCACAAAAGCCGTGTACGCCAAAGTTCCAATGTCTACTGGAATCTACAATGCGCACTATCTAATCACCACCGCTCGTGAACTTTGAAGTGAACACGCCGATAGCTTTGTAACGGAACGTTCGCTGTACGTAAATGTGAATCTCACACCAGTAACTCACAGCCTTCACCCATTACAGCGCAGATTAAACAGAAGTAAAAACGTCGTAAAACTTTTATCGTTATTAAGGCTATATTTTTTACAAAATTAGAAATGGTCACAAAGGGCGTCGCCGACGACAGGATTTTCTAAAAAGGATTTGGGTGCATTAAGTGCGCTAGAGCGAGCTTTTTACGGGCCTATCCCCGCGGATAAAGTCGTAAAAATGTCAACTGCAGGGTCCCGGCCCGGCAGGAGCACGCATCCGGGTCTTAACGAACCTCCAGTTTTGGAGATCGTAAAACTCAACTGAATCACTCGTTGCAGGCCACGCCTCCGATATAAGTAGATTTTACGATCGTTTTTATGCTCTCTTACTTTATTGCCTAAATACATCGCACTTTAACAAGAGTGTTTGAATACGTTGGCACTATTTGGACTTTTTTATATTTTGTATATGTATGAATGCCTCTGGTCGTATCGGTTGCAAATACGACTACCAGTCAAAAGTCCCTGGGTTCAAATCCCGGTTCAAGCATTAATGGATTTATCAAACTTAGGTTTTCTAGCAGTGGCTCGGAGTCTGGATATGTGTCGGGTGGATGGCAATAGATTCACCAACTATTCCATAGGGAGACGTAAACGTAAGCGGGATCGTGATAAATCGTGGGAGTGTACTACAGTCTGCCTAACTCTTCAGGGGTTAGAGACGTGATGTTGCGTTGTGTTTTTACGTAACTAGTTACTTCCGCGACAGGCGCTCGAGACAATTAGACCACTATTATTTTATTACCATAATTAGAGAGAGCACCTTTAGTCTTCCCAATTACTGTTCAAATCTAATGAAAAATTGTTTCTGTCTTTTTAGATTTTCTGAAGCCTCGAAAACGGTTATCGAGTAGTGGGAAGAAGTCGCCAGCAGCCCACAAGCACGAGTATTCCGGGGCGCACATCCGCCCGCCCAAGGTGGCGCGGTTGTCGCAGACCTTCAAGCGCACCAGCTAGGCCTCGCCACTGCACCGCCAGAATTGAACGCGAGCAAGAGACTGGTTCCAAGGGCAGCTGAACTACGCCGCAGCTGGTCGCTACTCACATTTATGTGCGCCTGAAAAAAAATTCACCGGGAAAATGGATATCGTCTTTCCGAAGGTAACCCGGTCCAGGTAGCCCGGGGCCCGCGCTGTATTTTTACGTGCACATTACCTCAGATCATGTAGTAGTCATATCCCATCTCCAGGCCGTCGTGGCGTCGTTCAATTTTGCGCGCATGTTATTAAAACAGGCGATTGTGCAAACATTATTTTATATGTATATCTTAATTTATTATTTTGATGTCGCCGACGCGTTAACATTGTGCAGAACAATTTAATTATGTTAAGTAGTTTTGTAAGATAGTTTCAGACATGATATAGTACGTATATGATTAATAATATATTGTATTGTCACCGCACCGTCACCTAGCATCACAAGTACCAAATATTGCTCAAGGCTACACACATCCAAAACTCGCGCAACATTGGTTAATTTTACCATTTTTTTTTGTTCAGGGCAATATATTAAATATACAATGTGACAATTATTTTATAAGTTTATTATGATCTCTTTGACATGTAAATTAAGTTATATTAGTAGATGTAACGGTAGTTTTAGTTCTGTTTAAGTAAGTTGTCATGTGTTAAGGATAACTTTGGTATAACGATCGAGCCGGCGTAACAGGTGTCCAATGTGATGAATGAAGGGTCACAATAGACGTAGGCCTCGAAAATACTAACACGGAACGGTGAAAATAAAATTTTCTCCCAAATACCGTGGGATTATTTTTGACGCAATTTTAGATATTTTTTTCCTGTGGAAAATTGCTCCTTTGGAACCCTTTCGGGAGGATTTCAAAAGACATTTTTTCCAACGAATTTCAAGTGAATTATTCAAACAAAATGCAGTAACCATAGCAACAATAAGATAGTATAAGTGAAATACAAATACTCAACGCGGGACGATTTTGTTACGTGCGTCGCATGTAGCAAAAATATATTTGCCAATATTTTATTTAATGAATAACGGATGTAGTTTAAGGCGATTTTAATGCAATAATTTTGAGTATTTGTGTTTTGTTTCGTTATTACTGCGCAGATTAAGTATATACGTTTTGTTGATGGTATTTAATTGGATTATATGTTTCATAGTATCGATGATTGTTTGTTTTGAATATTGGATTTCTATTGCGTTAACAGTTCGCTGGAGAGCACCGCCAGTTCCGACACCGGCGCCGCGGCCCTCGGTCAAGTACAAATTACTCTCATTTCTGTTTAGGTGTGAGGGTCGCGGTGGAAAATAATATAAAAGACACGTATTCATTTCTCATTTTCATAACACTTCATTCGGTAGTTGTAAAATTGTTGGAGAGAACACGCGATGTTAGCGGAGCGAGCGTAGAGTTGTTCTATTGCGGACGGGAGCCATCTGCAGCTTGGAAATAACAGTTCCTTCTTCGAATATTTAATTAATCGGTTTCATTTCTTCATCAGATACACACGAGGTAAAACTTTCGAGAAATTTATGTATTACATTGAATGTATCCTGGATTGAATAAAATGTGTATGGTTAATTATTATGAGGCAAGAACTGAACGACTTTTAGTACGCTAAATATCCCATTCCCGAGCAAGTCTCCCGTCCACAGTAGCACACGGGCAGGAACCCACTCGCTTCGTCCGTGCGTTCCGACCGGGCAGTAAGTATGTAGTCGTAAGTCTGACCAGGTCTCGCTATAATGAATTGAAATTAAAAATGAACTCTTGATTTTGTTCGTTCTAAATTGACAACTTAAAGAAAATACACCTATTTTTATATATAATCTGTTGCGAGAAGCGCTGCAGTCGTTCTTTTACTCTATGACTTGTTTCATTTGACTTTTGTGAATGAATTTATACATAACTATGATTGTGTTCAGTTTTCTGTTGTCTCCGTAACGGACGCCGGGGTCGCGCCGGCGCGTTTGAAGCATGTCATAATACAACTTCATAATATTTCGTCATTATGAGGTTGTATTGTCGCAGTGTTATAAAGACTAAATAATACAGTAAAAAAGGTTAAGTAAATTGAAGTGCCGAATATAAGTAAAGACAAAGCTGAAGTCCATTTTTGTTTTGGCAAGTTTGTGAACTGAACCGGAGTTTTGTACAATTTTGGTCACGTATTTATATTAGCCGCCTCGACCGCGCCTCTAGTTGCGAGACAACGTGAAAGATGTTTGATTCAAATGTAATTGTTACAACGTGTATTCGGATGTTGTTATGTGCCAAATAGTATCGTAACGGATTCCGGAGTCGTTCGTCTGCACGCGAGGGGGATGGGGTGGGG
>DWDV01002885.1:0-11120 GCA_018245615.1 Mimoniades ocyalus | reverse complement strand
GGTTGGGTTGGAGTGGGGGGGTTGTGGGGGGGGGGGGGGTGGGGGGGGGGGGGGGTTGAGCTTATTGACATTGACTGAACAGAAATACGCCATACTTCTACAAAAATTCAATAAAGTTTTGCTTGACGCCGGAATCAAATTCAGTATCTCTTACTCAGCAGCCGCGCTTACACTAACTTACGCTTACGCTTACAGAACAACTAGGCAGCCAAAAACAACAACAACAACATATATAAAAGATTTTCCGCTTACTGCAAATTTAGACACAACGCCAATTGCTATCACAGTATTAATAAAGGCATATTTTACGCTTATTTATAATCACAAATAAAGGGTTTCACTACTGTGTCTCTGACGGTATTTTCTGCCACGATGGTAATTGGAAAAATATTAACAAGGATTCACTTAAATGGTTGATCCACAACCAGCTTCTTTAATAATATTGTACTTAAGGAATATCAATCGAGATAAGTACTATAAATGGACGTTGTACTGAATACATTAACATTATTCTTCTCTGCCTTATGGTTCTGGTATTTGCTTTTGAAACCTGTAATGGCGCGAATGTCAATCGTAACATCCAGTGTTTCGCGCTTGATATCCTTCTTTACATTATTTTTGCGAAGCTCTCACTAGTTAGCCTTGGTATGAACATCACGATTTATTGATATTACCTATAGAATGAGATGAACAGACGCTATTATTAATATTAGAGTAATAAGTAATCTAATAGGGAAAATTATATGTCATCAACTCTATCGACATTTATCTGGTCTGTTAGGTTAGTGTGTAGTGACCCTAACTACCCAGTCAGGAGTGGATTCGACTCCCGCTTGGGACAAATATTTGATTGATGAGCACATATGCTTGTTCTGCAGATCATGTAGTTACGAAATCATCAACACAATTATATACATGTAGATGCGAAATTTTTATTTGTGTATCATGTTGTTATTAAGTCAGAAGTCTCTGATATCTGCATTCATGTGTGAAGAGAGTGATGAATGTAGAAGAAGCGCGGCAGGTCTGTACAGTAAGGATAGAGGTATTTGGCACGCGGTGCTCTCTGCCTGTCCCGTGAGGGACCTGGCGTGAAGATATGTATGTATGTACCTAGTTGCATCAGGTATATGGTTATCACGGTTCTCTATTAGTTGGATGTGAGTGAGTTGTTCCACGACGTAATTATTATTATTTCCATCATTATCTCATCATTCATCATTATCGTAATCCCTGAAGAGTTAGGCAGAGGAATATAGTACACTCCCACTTTTCACCAGATATGTTAATTATTGTAATATATTTTTATGATTTTGTTGTATTCGCTTTGAAAAACTATGGAAATTGTCATGCTGTCAAAAGTAATTATTTTTCTGATCAAGTGATGGTCATTAAATCTGAAAGATATTATACAATTATTACAAAAAATAATTTTATTTAATGACATGTATGAATGTGTTGCTCTCTCTGAGCAATAAGTAGGAAATGATAATGTTAATCTATTTTAGTGTATATGTTTACCACGTCATTAATATCAAAATCTCTATGTACTCGTATGTACGAAGTGTTCAAATAGAAATATGGTAAAATTAAACACAATGAAATATTTACGTTTTTATATTTCGTCATTAAACCTCTTCACAATAATTTCATAAACGTTAATGTTATTAATAAATTTCGAAAAACAGCTTCAAGTAAGTGCGTTCGAAATTATTTTTCGAACTTCGTACTTTTCATAAGCTTAAACCATAACCGACGTTTTCATTAGTATCATAATCATACAGATAGAGATCCGATTGGGCATGAGCGATGCCTCCAGGACCTGCAATTGCGGTTGCTTGAGGCATGTGAACTACAGTGCCGACGTCATTTCGATGAATTGCTACGTGAGATTGAGGATTAGCTATAGCAATTCCTTGAGAACCACTAACCGCCTCTGCTACAGGGTTCAAACGCAGCACGTATTTGGAGTCCAATTCGAGAACTTCAGTGAACTTCTCACCGTCATATTTGAAGATATCTGCCGTGTTGGAGCTTGAGCTTCTTTCCGAATAGGTTCCGTCAGGATCAAATCTAACAGGCAAAAAGAATTATTAGTCAGATGTTTAAGAAAGAAAATTAATCTGGGTTAGTTGGAAGGATCATGTTTGTTCATTTGGATGATAGTAAATTACTGGACCCGTGGCAACTAGTTTTCCTTCTCTTATTGGTTGTACAGGCGGCATGGACGTATCATTAAATTTTCGAAGATGACTAACGATAGTATTAAGATCTGTTGCAGATGATAAAGCAAAAACTCTTGCAGCAGGTCCCGCTACTGCCAATCCCCCTGGTTGAGTATATGCTAATCCGCCTGGGCCTACAATAGCCGTTCCTCCCTTTCCAGCAGTTGCTACGCCACCAGGGCCTGCAATAGCTACACCACCTTTTCTTACTCTTAATTTATTTATAAAGAATCCTGGGCTTGGAGCAATTGGCTTCTTATTACCAAACCAGTCAAAAGCACCAAATTTAAATCGCAAGTCCCCATCGTCGGCACTACTTTTAGTATCATGAAGCTCTTCCTCTATGTAAATCTTCTTAGGTGGTTTACGTGTTACTATTGGCTTTGCTACGTAAATCCTTTCTACTTTTCTTGCAGTTTCAATTTTCTGATCTGGAGTGTCATTTGCCACAGTACGCTTCTTCAATTCGCGTTTCTGTCTTGTAGTTGTACTTGCAACTGGATCCGTGGAATCGTCGCTTTCTTGTTGGAAAATATCTTTTTGTAGAATATTATTCTTTAAAATGGCCATTGCTTTGAGTAGCTCGTCAGTTTCGTTATCGTTATTATCACTTTCGTTTTTAACTGACTTTTGTTTTCTCGTACATACGTCGGCATTTTGGCCATATTCTACAAAATTATTCCAACCACCACCTTGGGATAGACCAATGAAAGGATCTTTTATGATTAATGGAAATAAACCACCCAATGGCCACTGAAATTGAAATGGCCATTGAAAGTTGTTCTGAAATGAAGGAAATGCTGGGAATGGTGATGGTTGTTCTTGTCTTGTTTGAATAGAATTTATATCATTGTAGGTATTTCTCAAATTATTAGTATTTGGCATAACTACCACAGGTACATTCGTGATGTATGGAAAGGACATGGGAGACGTTGTTGGTTGACTGTATACATTTGAAAACATTTGTAAAGCTCTAGAGTATTCTTGTCTATTGTCGTTCGATTCTTCGTTAAGATAATTATTTTCGTATTGTTTGGGTCTTTCAGAGTATTTTTTTATTTTTTCGGATACTATAATCTGTTGAAGTTTTTCTAGCATTTCCCTGTCAATAGCATAGCTTTCCGCAATTTGCTGCGGTTTATTATAATTTACTTGTTGTTTTTGCGGTTTCTTCAAAGCTTCGTTAATTGCTTGTATCTTTTGTATAATTTCTTGTGTATTTACATTATGTGGTGCTGTAACAGGATCGTTTGTAAATGTGATTGATCTTTCGTCTCTAACTGGTGATGTTTTTTCCTTTTCATCTATTGGCATGTCTAATTTCGTCGATCTGAAATAGCGAATTTTTTTAGTCACTTTCTGTGTACATATATACAAGAAATCCCAGTACCATGCCCAAGCAGATAATTACATTGTGTCACACAAGCATCAGCATGAAACCAAAATATAATGAACGCCATACCTGAACCATTGCTATGCCCCAATGTAGTGTTCATTTTAGATGTAGCTTCATTCTTGAGTTAAAACGCCTCGATACTACGTGTTAGTTTTGTAAAGTGTTTCTCTCGAGCTCGCAAAATAAAGCGTGAATATTAAACGATTACGTTTAACCATTTCTATACACAACGTCGGTGCAACCGTTAACTACTCCGTATTAATTTGATTTAGATGAAACTAATATCAACTCATCAAACAAATCAAATTTGATTAATGACAACAGTTTCGTTTCCGTATTAGATATTGTGTATTAATAAAACATTTTTTATATGTGGATTTTTTTATACTCACTCGTTGTTTGGTCGTGACGACACTTCCAATAGACAGCATGTAAGCAGGAACTGGAATTAAAAAATGCGTTCTTTAAATTAATAAATATGCAAATATTCTTTGAACATGTCTTTGAATATTTGGACAAATAAAATGCATTTTTATTTTATTGCAATATCTTTTAAATACTAATTAATATTCTTTCAAATGTATCCTTATAATAAAATGTCAAACTTAAAGCTTTAAATAAAAATGTTTACTAAATTGGAAAATATGAAATACATTTAAGGTTTTTTTCATTTTAAATCTTAGTACAGTAGAAACGTATAATTTGTATAATAAATAATATTATCCAATATTCTAACTCCTACGCTTCATGTTCAAGTCAAACTAAATACCATTAGAGACATTTTTGCGAAATGCGCAAATAAAACAATCAATTCTAACGGAAAACCGATATTGAGGGTAACCACACATTTAAACTGATAGTAGGGTTACCAATCGTATGTACGATTTTGTTTTGCTAATTTGTCTATTCGTGCCGAAATAATATATTGCTGTTTAAATATGAAAATAGCTAAATTGTAGGCTTTTGATAAGTGCCTAGCTTCTTAAAGTGTTTATTTTACAATTATTGATAGATTTCGGAATGCAAAAAATTATACATTGATTTCTATCCTTTACATTTATTTATTGATTTTGTTGTAGCAACTCACAAATCACTCGTAACTTTAAGATTTAATCAGTTACCTCTGAAGTAATAAATAATCCAATTTAAAAAAATGGAATATGTTTTACATTTTAAATTGCATTAAAAAGAAAAGAAATTGGCAACCCTAGCTGCCGGTGTCACGCAAACGGCACTATTTGGAGGCATCCCAAAGTGAATAAGCTCACTCTCTCCATAAAGATATTTGTAGGACGCACTTTTTTGGAGCCTAACCGTTAGTGGTGATACATGGGTAGAGCTTATTGAGCTTGTGAGGCTATGTCGCGATTAGCATTTGAATTAACCAAGCGAACTTAGTAAATACACATGCAGTGAACAAATGCTGGATCGAATGAGATTTAGAAAATGTAGGTATTACCGATCACGGGCATTGTAGGCGCAGGGAAGTAAAAAATGTTAATTAGTTCTTATTAAAGCTGTTCCCATGTTTATCGGAATTGATTAATACTCAATTGAATAAAAACATGTTAGTAACACAGTCGTATACAGAAAACTTTTTTGTACATTAAACAGTGATAAAACATACAAATTGAGTAACACATTTCAAGGAGGTATAAAGTACAATAGTGTTATTTTAAACGGCCACAATAAATACTGTACGAGAACAATAAGTAGATTATACCTTATCAATATACTTATTAATTTCATATTTAGAATAATAAGTATTTGAGAAATAATTACAAGCGCGTAATACGCGCTTGTAATTTACAAATTAGCCATTTCATCCTCCGAGTCGGATGTACGTTAGTGAAAAAATAAATGTACATACCTATGTACATCGATATATTGTTACGTTGAATCAAGCTATACTCATTCCGATAGCTAATCAAGGCTGAGATTCAAATGCATATCAAATTGTCGTTATATCTGAATGTCAAGGCGCAACATAAAATAGTCTTTTCGATCCAAACAGGTCTATGCAAAAATAAAAATTAACAACGAACCGCCTTCAACATCGGTAAAATGTCAGTCAAACTAGTTTAGGGAACGAGGAAATTGAAAGGCTGCTTATATTGAACTAGGCGCGTTTGTTATAAGTTAGTTGTTACGATCTATAATATCTTGACGTCTTTACATCTAATAATGAGCCATTGCATCTCACACTGTTAAGACAACTGTTATTGAATAATTAATAAACATTTTGTGCGAATACTAAGAGGCTAGCAGTCACAGAATTCTATGGGCTATCGGAGCGAAAGTTGATTGTAGTAGTATCATTGGAAATACCTCTAATAAAAAGGAATAAATAATAAAACCAAACAGGCTGTAGATTTCGTTTGAGGCACAAAGGAATTAACTGTCTGTAAAACTCTAATTCACACTCTCATGCTGGGAACAGATACATGTTTATAAAATTATACACCTACAAATATGTAAATATAGTATTCACAATTCGTTAACTGATTATTCGATGTAGCATTTGATCCAAACTGGGAGCGATAGAATATAAAACACGACGATAAGTTGATAAGTTCAACAATTTTTAGTAAAAATACTGACCGATAATGTACGTTATTCTGTGTTTTAGTTTTCACTTTATTATGCCTCTTTTATAAATTTTTTCACAACTCTCTTTCTCATTCATTGGAAAATTAATGATTCGAGGTCATCGCACCATTTCACTCATATTTAAGGCATCATTTCGACATTTGTTTTCATTTAATTCATATATTTATAACGCCATTCAGCCTGTTTTTTTTTATCTTGGTCTGTCCAAGTTGAATATAAAAATCATCGTTCTAACATAGCAATTAATTACAAATTGAACTATTGAAAATATGTTCTTTATTCTCTCATAACGTGATCTATTCAAAGATATAAAAAAATCTATAAAAATATCAAATCATTATAATAGCCGTATTGGCTATTGAGTTATAATTATGAGCGATTCGCTTTAATAATCATCGGATAATATTACGGTATCTGACATTTGCTATCTTAATTGTGTATCGGAGAGTTATTGATTCGGGTTAAAAGCTTTTGTGAGCGGAGCTTTTTGCACTTAGAGTTCATTACGGAAAGCCTTGTTACTGTACATTTTAGCTTCGGACGTGTTGAAATACGGTATTAACACAGTACATGAACTTTATTGACCTTGTGCAACTATAGCTTGTTTGTTGTAGCTGAAGGAGACTTAGAGTAAACTTTATGAAGTCGTTTAAAAGAACGCACATTTTACAAAATTGTAACCAAAAAAGGTATGTAGCGTTTAAGAATTTTCATTATTTCGTCTAATACTCTTTTACTTATGTATATTAAAGTTGGTATAGAGTAATAAAAATTAAACTAACACGTGGGAGTGTACTACATTCCTCTACCTATAACTTTAGGGACTACAGGCGTGATGGTACATATTTTTAAGTTTAAGTATTTACAGTACTAAAGGTACTCTTGGCCCGTCCTTCAATTAAGATGACTTCGATTTGATCTGAGTACATGTCCCTATATCCCTTCCAAGTCAACCATTTAAACCAGATGAACGTAGGGAGATATAGATGAGTAAGTTAATGATCTAATGAAAATACTTAGGATATGATAAAAATAACATTCTGTTCCTAACCACAAAATCCAGTACTAAATATTCCGGAACTGATTATAATATTATCTCAAGGACGGAAGTTTTCATGAGAAATTATCATGTGCTCTCTGTTCAAACTTTGACTACAAGTTGCTTCTATTTATAAATTTCAAAAGTTATTTTATCATTGATTTTGCGTACTGTATATTTGGTATATAATGGTTATTGGTGATGATTATAAAAAAAGCCAATATTTCGACAATGCGTAAAACGCGATGACAGCAAAATTGGTTAGAAATTTAACGCTACCACAAATGCATTCTGACCAACATGAAATTCAAATTCAAATTACATTTTTTCGAAATTGGTTCATTAGAACACATTTTGTACGTTAAAATGAAACTACCAGAGCTTCGGAAAATGCCTCGCTATGGAGAAAAAGCGGCGAAATAAACTCCATAGGTGTGATACTGCATCTTTTAAAATAAGCACTTATGTTACAATATAAATTATAATTTTAAGCCTTAGAACTTTAGCAACTCATTTCCAAACGTCTATGTCTTGCATGTAATTTCAAATTGAGTAATGGGCTTTTTGACATAATTGAAGCTTAACGAATTTCTTGAATTTACAAATTGACAAATTTACCGCGTCGTTTGGTACTCGTAGTTTGTTATAAAATTCAAGCTCGATTATGGTTATACTAGTATTGGGTGATAACTTTCGCTACTTTATATAGATAGGCACGTACTTCATTTTGCTGTTTTCTTTATATAAGGTATTATTTAAAGGCTCCTACAGTTAACCTACTAACAAACACCATACTAGGCGCAGTAACGGTAGATCTGAATAAGAACAGCCTCAACAATTGAATGAACCTCCTCAACTAGTATGGATACAACAAAAGATACGTCATCCAAAGCGTTTGATCATGTTTTTTAAAAAGTTCCATATAGTTTAGTAAAATCACAGTTTTAACTAATAGTTTTTATTAGCGGTTTTATTAACAAAATATTGAAATAATCGCTGACATCGTTTCATTTGTTTTGCTCTTTTAGATCTAGTTCTTTTCCAGGGTTCAAGTTGTTTTTGTATCAAATTTTACTCAATATTGGGTTAGCAGCTTTGATGTCAAAAAGCATTATACAGATAAACAGTGTTACTTTAATATTTATAAGGCCGTTAGATGAAGAAAGGCATATTTTGTATGATTGACAAAAATTACCAAGGTTTATCACCATCGTCATCTTACACCTATTTATCATTCCAGGTTTGAGCTGTGGTTTGCAGACGCTTTTGAAAACATTTTGTACAACTTTAAAGTGTATTCATCTACGGTCTTTCATTAAAAAAAAAACTTTAAAGTGTGTACCTTTCCTCTCGAAAATCTCATTTACCTTTATAGTGTATATTTGATCTTAAAACAAATTTTCTGTTTAGGCCAATAGTAATATAGCCTACATAATAAATCTTAGAAAGGAAAGCCCAGTATCACACTAACTTTCACGTGATGCAATTTAAAATTAATATAATCGAGATTGTGTCACATGTAAATTGTTTTGCATCGCGGGAACTAAAATGAGGTTGATGGTTTTATCTCTACAAGCTCTTGCGGATATGCTTTTTTAAAATACTTTTAAAAGTATAAAAGTATTTACATTCCCATTATATTTAGCGGAAGTAGATAATAGTAAAAAAAGTGGATATTTGTCTAACATTAAAGCCTCCTACATTTTTATGAATTGATTTACTCATACTCTATATAATGTATCAAGGCTCAAACATGTTATGAAATATATACTTTTTTTATTGCACTGATTTGTAATGTCATCAAATAGAGACTTAATAAAACGACGCATAAACGATCTTTGTCATATTATGTGTCTGTTATTACAAATATCTCTCTAAAGATACACATAACCTTAATTTTAAACAAAAGTATAGGAAAATACTAAATAAATAGTAATTATATCTTTCTATTTGCGTTGACATGTATTTACAAACGAAACAAGAATGCCTCTTCAAAACTTTACACAGTCGCATCTTTGCATTGCATCTTTCTGACCTTGAAATCGTCTGTACACAGGTTCAACGAGAGGCCAACTTTCTACCGTGACCGATTCGTATCTAAATTAGAGTCCACTCTACATTATAAAGTACTTACATTGACGCCAGTTAATCCCAACAATTTCCACTCTTTCAAATATTACATGATAACTCGTTGAAGTCTTTTGTACTAGTGAAATTGGATCGGATTCTTGTT
Organism: Mimoniades ocyalus; assembly: GCA_018245615.1. NCBI lineage: Eukaryota > Metazoa > Arthropoda > Insecta > Lepidoptera > Hesperiidae > Mimoniades > Mimoniades ocyalus. Next base: position 1,617 of record DWDV01002885.1, on the reverse strand, counting down.
CTACTTTTCCTTTCGTATAATTTATATAGAGCTTAAAAGTATTGAAATAATGTCAAATTAGAAACTGTATTTTAATAGATTCATTATGTAAATTAATTTAACTAATTTCGATAGCTTTAGAATGACAGTATTTTTTACTAATTAGTAAACAATTTCAAATTAACAAGCTAACAACAGTCCGGTTAATTAATGAAAATATTAAGAGTAAATTAACGCAGGAAAATATCAGGTGAAATAGTTGGATGAAAGATGATAAACGAAGCGAAAGCTAGTGATTTTTTTACAGCGCAGACACCATCTATTATTGACTGTAAATAACCTACGACAAATTTGTAGTAAAAGAAGTAAAAATATTACCTAAAATATGGCATGATAATTATGTTTCATTAATCTGAATTTATGCAATACCATACCGTACCACAAATAGCTGATATTATTTTATTATTGGTTATGTCAGAAATCAAAATCGTTAAATGACTTAAGAAACCAAAAAATATAAAGATATTTATAATATAAGAGTATTCGTATATAATTTAAAATCAAAATCCTATTTAATTATCAAAAGCTGTATGAGGACAGAGGATACGGTCATAAAACTAAAATGGATGGCAAATTATAATATAAAAACGTAAATTAAATGATATTGACCGTTCCGCCGAAGTCATTGACCTCAGGGTATTCGTCAATAAGTGACCATCTTTTTTTTTGCCCATTCAATATCATTGTTCAATAACACATTTTATTGCGTATTATAAATTTCTGATGAATCCTTGAAAAGTTGTTGCTTGTCACTAATTTATCGTTATAGAGATCACACTAGGCGTTTCCCGTTACATAATTGCCTTTTACGTCTATAACGAAACCTTATACGAAAATACATTAATATAAAATCAAATCGAAATAGTGTTCCACAATTTGAGTTAAGTATATTATTTTATTTAATATTTTATATGAATAAGTATATCAATAATAATTTGCACAAATAATCTTTTACTACATTTCCATATGACATATACACGAAAGAAAAAGCCTATTTACACTTAGAAACGTAGTTGATAATTAAATTCATAACATGACCCCTGTAATGTCCGATGAGGTAAATAAAGAAGGGTAATACACTCCCACGTTTCATCAGTTACGTTCGTTCCCCATTATGGAACAGGTGGTGAGCCTATTGCCTTACACCGGCCACATATCCAAACTCCGAGCCACTACTAGAAAATCTAAGTGAGAAAGGTCATTCAGTAAATAAGTCAGACTCAGTCCGTAAGTCCAGTGTTAAATTCATAATAAATATTGTCAAGTCAATAATCTACTACAGGTCTAACTGTGTAATGAACTGACAATACAGTAGTAACAATCGACAATAACGCGATAACCAAATCACGTGGTTCATTTATATCGGACAATTTAAATATGTGTCACGAAAACCCACGAATATCTCTCATAAATAATTTTGTTCTGTATTAAAAAAAATTAGAAATGGATTTCGGAATTTTTGTAACAGTAATCTTATCATCAGATAATTCACGTTTTCAATAACAACGTAACTTCACGCCTGTAATCCCCGAAGAGGTAGGCAGAGGAATGCAGAACACTCCCACGTTTCACCGGTTA
>DWDV01002884.1:0-11121 GCA_018245615.1 Mimoniades ocyalus | reverse complement strand
GACTTATGTGGTTTTGTCATGGATGCCATTGCCAGAACTGGACCAAACGGGAAGCACCATCTTTCAATTTAAAAAAGAATCATCAAAATCGGTTCGGTTCACCCAGTTCAAAGTTCTGAGGTAATAAACATAAAAAAAAACAGGCGAATTGAGTACGTCCGCCTTTTTGAAGTCGGTTAAAAAACAAACAAAATCGAGATAAGTAAGAATAATCAGTTTGTAATTAACGCGAGTCGCTTACATGTTAAACCTGAGCAGTGCGGCGCTTCAGACGCTTAAGAGAATAATTAAGTAGACGCGTAGTTTCTATCACCAAAGAGAGTGTCTGAGTTATATTCTTTTGGCCTTTGTACTAATCGTCTCAAAGGAATACCTAATAAAGCAGTCCTAAAGAGATAATTAAATTTAAAATAAGTTTGCAAAAAAATTGTTGGGATTTTACGTTATTGACAAGAACTTCATGTATAAAGCGAATGAAAATTAATAAAAAAATATCTGTAGCTACATTTAAATAATTAATTAAAATACGCCAACAATACATAAGGTTTTGTAGATTATAATAGTAAAAAGGTATAAAGAAGAAGAGAAAAACTGTATTTTAAATCGTCATAATATACATAGCTGGATAGAGGACAATCGGCTAATGGCAACAGATGATCTCGGCTTATTTGCACTGCTATCCAGCGACGTCAACGGCCCGGATACCTCGACCCGGCTAGCTTCAGTGTTTGTTCCATTATAATCAGACATGTCAATAATGACACAAACACAATAAGCTAGTAATGATGATGAGCTAGAAGTGTCAACAGTTGATCCTCAATACTGTATGGACTTTTTTGTTAAGGTCAATGTTCAGAAATTGAAGAATTTGATATAAAATAAATAAATAAATAAAAGAATTTGAATTTCGGTCGAAACTTTGTGGTTATTGGATCACGTGTATGCTAGAGCCGACCATCTTATTCCTATGGACTTGCAACGCGTTTGTGACTGGCCTTCAACTGTAAAGGTACTATTGTACAGTATAGTAACTGGGCTAACGACATTTAATTTAACACTGACTAATAATCTTATTTACAATATGTACTCACTATTATAAAGGTCCCGTCCCTACAATTCTAAGGTCGGTTGCAGGCGTCTACGGGCAGCGGCCTTTTGTGGCAACTGCCTGATCGATTGCTATTCGTTTCACTAAAATTTTATGTATTCCTCGTCCATTACTTAAAAATTGTATGATAACGATAATCAACAGAAAAGGCATCATTCAGGTAAACGACTTTATTTAGGAAAAAAACAATTAGCAGACCGAATAATGTTCTGCATTTTATATTTAATATTATTCAAATTAATAAAAACGCAAACTTTTAAGGCGTACACATGGCGCAGCATAAACATCTCCACGGGGACAACAACCATAAAGTTCACGTCTAAAATATAAAATTAAATCAAATATTTGCGATGTGTCCTTTATCAGACATCAAACGTGAAGGCAGGAGCGACACTGGCGCCGGCGGGCCGAGGGCCGACCGCGTGGGCAGCACGCATCCAAAGCAAAAAGCCGCTCGCGCTACGGCATTCCTCCACCCAAACCGGTATCTGCTCAATGGAAGCCGATGCCAACCTTTATAAACACTACACGCAACTAATAACCCACTCTATCAACTACGGCCATGAAGTCGAAAATTCAGTAGGGGCACTGAAACGATGCGGCAGATGCGAGGAAACTATAATCATATTACAAGAGCAATACAGGATAAAAAGTTGAATGATGGTACAAACGCAGAATAATATCAAATGGACTATAGAGCTGGATGTATTGTAGCTGACGATGTGATTGACAGATTGATAGAGAAAGCGAAACCGGTGAATCTTGCGTGATGTAAAAATAGCAATTGAGGAAGAATGCAATAAAGTAAATCTCTTACACGCATATCCACTATTTTTCACGTTATATGTAACATTAGTCCACATGTAGCACTTCCAAAGGATTAATAAATAAGAAGAAACAGGTTCAGGTGGTGTAGCATGTTGGGTAATTTATTATTACTTCACATGTAGACTTTGTCTAAAAATGTAGTGGCATAATTCCATAGTACACTGACAAATTTTTTAGTAATCATTATATTGACGATAAGTAGAAAAATTCATTTTAAATATTTGTTTGGAATTTGAAACATATGAATGACGGCAGAGGGAAAAAATTATTAAACATGATGTAAATTAAACAAGGCAGTTAAAATTAGAAGGATCGGTGCGAGTGTGCGCGGTGAAGTCACAAAAGGATGCGGCCGGGCGTAGGTAGAAAGTCCCAGTCGTTCCGGGAATCCTAGCCGTGCCGTGTCGTAAACTCCTGCGCATAATGCCGCCGCTACTTCACTGAACCCGACACCAAAGATAACATATTCCAAATCTTTTTTTGCTTCACTAAGGAATGGCATTATTTTCGTATGGAATCAAATATGCTTGGAACGATAGATGGCAAGACATTCGAAAGTTTATGCAGATCATAAAAGGACATTAAAAGTAAAAGACAGTACAATTATTTGGATAAAAATTCATCAAAACTGGTTTATTTTTCGAAAATTATATAAACATTTTTCGATTGCTCGAGTGTATGCAGAACAAGTTTCCCAATCCGTACAAAAACAACCCAAACAAGTACCTCGGAAATATTACAATCGCCAGTTCCGTTGTAAGCAATTTCGAAATTAAAACTTCTCGTTTCTAAGGTTTCAGAACTTTGAGAAACCTAACCGAGTCTGTCGTAATTTTATTTCCAACTCCAATTAAATTTTTAGATGGAATGATTTTGTCCGGTCGTCGGATCTTTTTCGTAATAAGTCTAGTGAGTACCTGGACGAAATGTAAAATATAACATCGGGTATATTTACGATTCTCCATACTAGTGTTAACCAAGTAATCCTTCACAGATAATGTTAATAACGTCAAGTTGTTAACAATTTTTTTATTATCAATAACTTTTTCATTGGCCACAGTATAATCAGTCAAGTTTGAGGTAAAGCCGATTAATGTACATAATTAAAGACGCTGACATCGTGGGACACACATGTCGGGCCGCGCGATTAAAGTTTCCTCACAGTTGAGCCATGTAAGTGTGTATCAGCCTTGCGGGAGTTGGAAGTTGATAGGACATTCCGTATTAATTAACTAAATAAGTCTGCCAAAGCGAAGCGAGCTTCTGAAACAGGCGATGCTGGCGACTTGCAAGTTGTCAGTCGCGTGTCAATAAGACAGCGAGAGACACGGCGGATTTAAGTATGGGGCCGGGGGTGTCGGGCGGCGCCACCCCGGTGTGTGGTTTCCTTTTGATGTCATCTTCGCGCAAACTTTGCTACGGATCGGCTTTGAGATAGAGAGACGGAGAGTGACTAATTTGGCCCAGCATTTGATCTCGGGAACTCCGATGTCGGTATCTCGCTCGCACCCGCCTCCTAGCTCGCCGCCGCCGGGAAGCTCTTTGCAAAATTTCGCTTTGATCGCAAAGTTAAATTATATGGGAATTGAGCATTAAATGGATACACATGCGTGGAGTACGCGAGCACCCCGGCCGCCTCCGTTCGGACCGAACGGGTGATATTGTCAAAAATAAATCTCAAGGGAGCCTTTTGACGATTACGACGACTTACATAAATAATGAGCGACGAGTCACTTTCAAAGTTATACATTTGTGAGAGCGGTGCTTGTATTTAACTCCGCCTAATTTGCCGCGAGTACGCAGTACCTTTGAGAGCTTCGTTTTTACTAGTTTACGAAACAGATATTTGCGCCCGCCTTTCCCTTTGATACAGCACTTTGTGGAGCATTTTACACGAGTTTCTTTTGAGGCCATTCAGACGGTGAGTAACGAAAGGCTGTCTTTGATAAACACGTGCGAGGACTCTTCAGTACTTATTAGGGGTGCTCTCTTTGAAAGTGCTTCTTGTGAAATCTATTTGAAACGTTCAAACTCAAAGCAGCTACGATGAAAGCAGCGCTAATTAAACTGTCACTAATATAATTATGTTAAAAAATTGAATCAATGTTACGATGAGTGTAATAGAAATTAGATGCGGTGACGAATCTTTCTCTAAGATTACTAAGATCATGTTAATTGAAACTTGAATGCGAACGTTCTGAAGACTAAACGTAACTAGATATATACGAGCCGCGACAAAAGCAGCTATTAGTAGGTTATTAATGTTAGGTCACACACACCCCAGACTCAAAGACGACTCCACAAAGTGGCGTCTTTGTGAGTGCCGCCGCCGCCGCCGCGGGAAACGCTCCGTGTTTCCACTCACTCCTCGCGACAAACTCTTTGTCTTGTGCCGCCCCGCACAATACATTCACGACTAATAGATAACCACACGAGCTGCTAACCAAATTCATTCCAAACTTGTAGACAATTACATATTACATCAACGTAATCAACTTTTAAGATCTCCAATGTCAGAGTTAGGTAACTGATCAATCTTGTTTGATTGCTTAAATTTAAATTGTAAGTAATTAATGATTAAATTCTATTTATACAACGTTCTCTTTGAAGTCAACCTGGTGTGCACAATTAACATCACACGAACCGTACGTTATTGCGCGTTAGTGAATTCGCCTATATCGATGACTCGTTCGACATCAAAGACATTAGGTAAACTTTGATGTTTAATTCCAAAAAGTCTTGAGTGATGTCTTTGTCGTGGAAATTCGTGGTATGGGTCGTGTGCTTTAGTTAGAGGCAACTTTGTGCCGGCCTCTTAACACAACGAAACTTTGCTACAAAGGAAGGTGGATGCAGCCCGCCGTCTGATGAAAAACTAACGAGAGTTGTTGCATAATAAACTTTCTCATTCCAACATAGATATTAGGTCATTCTAAAGCGAGATTTTATTAAAGAGACATTTCGCATTACGATTAACAATACCATTTGTGAACATTGTTCTTTGCTTTGGAATACTATTGATTTATATAAAATATATAGCGTTATAATCCAAATAAAGCAGTTAATCTACAGGGATGTTTATTTGTAAAAATCAATACCAACATAAAAGAACCTTTTGAACATTGCCATGTATTAGATTATTTAAACCGTCAGGCAGTAATAGTTGATAACAAATGAATAAGTGGCCATCGTATCATCTGTACGACATATGTCTATGTACTGTATGTAATATTTAAGTAATGGCCAACCTGTTGCCAGCCTTGAAGGAGTGTTTCCAAAGCCTTTATATATTGTACGCTATACCGAAAGGCGACATTTTATTGTATATGATTCTACTGTATATCTGTATTGCATATTGAATCTCCCGGAGTCTAATATTTAAATGAAGAACTATATGCGAGGAATTTACTTTCACGTTAAAATAAATTTTATTTTTTAAACAAATATTGTAAGAGATAAAATAAAGCTGGTTGCCTGGCAGCTGTACCATCAAAGCGAACACTACAAAAGAAAAAAACAATCAAGTCCAATATAATACGAGCCGCTTTGTAAGAAATAAAATCAAAGGGACACCTAATTCATAAATTGCAATTACACCGGTAGTCCGCCTTGGGAGAGTGAAGAAAAAAAAATTGAAACGGACAGATTACGAACACTAAATTTAATTACAAAAGCGAACTCGAACATAACAAATTGAAGAGGATAAACGCGACAAAGTAAAAGAGAAAACACACCCGAAAAAGGAAACTCGCAGCATTGATATAAACGAAATTTAAATTAAGTACAAAGGGAAAGGAGATGAAAAAAAATCCTTTCATTGAAAGCTCTCATCCCCGAAGTCAGAGGGCCGGGCGGCTACATCAAAGACACCTTTCTCCCGTCTCTAGCCTTATCTGCGCGAAACCGAGTTTGGAAATTAGCAGAGCGATCCTTTTCCTCGACGAGTCAAAGAAGACGCTTGCGCACCCTTTCAGTCGCTTTTAGCATTACGCTTTCATTAGAGGATTTTTGTATGACACGCGACGGACAGAGGACGAAGGTAATGCGATAATGTAGCTAATGACATATTTTATTCAGGCTTTAAAGCGTCTACTTCGCTTAATTCAAAGGCGGAAAGCTAATGTGTTGGGATTATGCGGTGCCGAGTGCTGTGTGAATGATTTTTGAAATTTTCGTCCGGTTTTAATGAAGTGTAAGTCCGATTACATATACGTAAGACCGATGACGTTCATTTTAAAAAAGTAATTTGGATTATCTGTCCGCCGACAATTTCTGACTTGATGTTTGTATAAAACTACAAGTAAAATGAGAAAGACTGTCTCTGATTACAATACTTTATTGAATTAATACCTATATTAAATGTAGTATTCTTTCCAGATAAAAGAACAGAGTAAGTATTGAAAATTAAAAAGAATTCTGTCGCCACCATAAGTAATTATTATAAAAAAAAGTAACCAGTAGAAGTATTCGTTTTTTCAAATTTATACTTATAAGGACACGAATGGACAAGGATAAACCCGTAATTTTTTTTTAATTCTTTTATTTTGCGCTCAAGATAATGTAAAATTGCAATCTTATTATTTTTCGTGTATGATTTTACATGTAATATTATTATTAACAGTTTCCAAAACAAATGTTGCTGCTAAAAAGCTCATGTAATGACAATGGTTAATAAAAAATCTCGTAATGTCATTACCAATTACATGCCCCGTTGAGCTTAGAAAAGATTAGTATCCATGGTAATTCAATCCTCATTTATCTTTAATAGCATTTTAAGCGTTTAAAATATTTTGAAAAAAGATAACCAATTTACAGTGAGTCCATATGCGTTAATATCATTACTTTCTTACACCGTTATGTTTAAATAGAATTTATACAAGAACAATATTGTTTAAGTTTTGCGTGCGCGTTGAAGTCTTTTGTTGCGATCAATAACTACGGGGTTTTCTTATGGAATCATTGAAAGAACAGATTACTTGTTATCTCATCAACTGGTTTCCCTCGAGAATGTTTCTTGGCATATTATCGAACGATACGAGGAATATTCTGTTGTACGACATTCGAGCGTTAAAAATTGGTATCCGAATAAAATAATGGATATATTTTAATAAGGTACTCTTTACATTAAAAATGTCAGTATATATGTACCTGCTAACTTTATGGTAGATATAGAGACAGGAATAGCAAATCTTCATAGTTACAATGGGCATAACCCCACATCAACTCCGTACGCGACATTGAGCTTTTGCCACACACTTTTATATTTTCTACAAAAGCTTTTAATCAAACTTATCGCAGTTTGTAAAAAGTATGAAAAATAATACACGTGTATAAAACTATTATTATTATATCGTTACGCCAAGTCCTTACGGGATGGACAGAGAGTGTAATAAATGTATTAAAAAAGACGAATAACATGTTATTAAATCTAATGAAAGCAACATTTAAAAACAAAGTAATTTTAAAGTGCAACATTAAGTGCCTGTGGACACTATAAAAGAACATAAGGCTAAGTGAATAAAAATAAAAACAAAAGCGCCATTAAAGTGAGAAACAAAAAATAGGGTATTGAGTGTACAAACAACGAGCCAACTAATATGAACAATGGGGGGAACAAAAAATGAGCCAAAACAATAGAGCCACTAATAAACATATTTGAAACAAGGACTCTACAAGCCCCCCGGAACAATTGCCTGCATACCGTTGATGGATGCCGTCGATGTGAACTTGTTAAAAACTTTCGACGAGCCCAATATTAGTCCAAACTCTTACTAAAACTGTAATAAAGTTTATGTCTTACTACCTGTCGACTAAAAGTAACTTTATGTCCAAGTTATCGATGACAATCCAATATTCTATGGTAAATTATCACTTAACACGCTAGCACTAGTTTGAATACTACACGAAAATGTTATAATGTAGCGGAAATACAGATATACTCGTAGAAATTAGCTTAACACTTGATTTAAAAAAGTTTTAAACACGTCACACGCGATTCGTGCTACGTATCGTAACGCGGGAACCGATTTCGCGGGAGCGACACAATCACACCAGCCGACAGGCGACGAGCAACTGTCAGATATCTGCTAAAACTGTGCGCGCGTCGCACGTGGTCTAAAAAACGGGCGGAGTTACGCTAACAGTTCACTACGATTGGACGAGCGGGCCCTTTGATCAACCGCCGACAACTAACTACATCACTCTTCGCCTTAATCTCGGTAGTAACGTCCTTTTAAAACAGGTAATTTTATTATAAAAATGTTAATACTTTTTATGGTCTGCGGAGCAAGCACTGCGATTGTAAAGGAAGCCCCCTCACGCCGTGCAGGAAGTCATTTTCCAGGTGCACGATGAGAGCGACTGTGAATGCAATCCCGATAACATATTACGCAGTCACGGTCAAAGGAGAAAAGCTCGTGTACGTTTTTGGTTGGACAAAACTGTTTTTAAAATTGTACGCGTCTCTATGAACGACATCAAAGTGTTGTATGAGAGACAGCAAGGGAGGCACTAGGTATTTATAATACCTACATGTCGTCCATCGAGTTCTATCAATACGAGACAGAATTTTTATGACGATTTTGTTAAAACGTTACAAAACTTAGCTGCCGATATTACGGAATATGTGTTCAATGTTCAATAGTCATAAGGCAATTCTTATAATTTCCCCTTTTTGAACACGTTGTTATCATTAAGTTCTTATTAACGTATATTTATTCAAAGTGGTATCGCTGGTAGCCAAAATTCTAACAATTCTCTCTACAAAGTAAAAAAATCTCTGTTATATAAATGAAAAGAAGGTAATGTTAACGTTAAAGTTGTACGGAAGGGATAACAAGTGGGTATGTGAAATGTAATAATTGATTCTCTTAGAACATGTAGCGAATTACGACAGAAGATTCTCGAAGATTCTTAACGAAAAAATATAGGTACGTATTGCGAGAGACAATTTCTCTCAATGAAAACGATTGAATTACATAGGTTTGATACGTGTTGCAGATCGTAGTGTTTATTGCATTTGCGGTTCTATCCTAAATCATTGCTATTTAAAATAAAAATATAAGTTACAACTAATTGTTCACTGCATAGCTTTCAATCTTTTCGACACGTAAAAGAAGTTTTTCTAAGAATAATTTTCTGATGAGATAAGAGAAATTTAAAGTAGAATTGCATCAGTGCAAGTTCTATTATATTTTTTTTTTGCCAGATTGTGGGTATCACAATTCAAAGGAATATTAATCGTACATGTTATGATATGGTCTGAATTATTAGGCTTTAAGGTAGGCGCCTCTCAAAACTAGTACCTATGTATATTAGGTCGCAACATTCCAAACATACAGATCATTTACCTTGCAGGCTTTTTTCACTTTGGTTTCTATTATACTCTTTGAAAGAAAAATAATCACTTGTATTAGTTGAACGTTGCATTCGAACCGAATAGATAAAGTGGAGCCTATATCGTCTATAAATTCGAAAAAATAATCCAGATGTTTGGTCCGTTCAAAAAAAAACACAGAGAATTCATTAATTATTGCAAGTGTATCCAATTAAGTCACTGTTTTCAACTGTTACTTACATAATACAGATGAATGTCTCAGTATCTGCGTGATACGAGTTCGAGCGTGTAGATATGTCTGCGGTGAAGAGCGGCGGTAAAATGAGCATCGGATGATATTTACAAGTGTGTCATTATGAGAACTGTTCGAGACCTCATAAACTGCCGCAGGCTGCGTCGTGCCACACTAAACACATACACCGACGAGATCTCATACGAATGAACTATGGGAGATACACTGCAGTCTGCAATCGTATGGTGAAGCGCAGTCTTATGAGTTTTGTGTTCATGTATTTTTATCTTTAATTCTTTATCATTCCATTAATTTATCTTTATCTTTATATATTTATCATTCCATTAATTTATCTCGATACATACCAGATTGACTTTTTTTATAATCTCCACCGTTTTATTTCATGAATAGTTCATTAAACCTCGCCATACTCATGTTTAGTTGATAAAAAAAAATAGTCTTTATATAAGTCATAATTTGTTCGAAACATCTAAAACAAAGTGCGCGGCAAGTTGTAATGAGACTGATACATCTCAAGAGTACTCAATTCGCCATAACAAAATATAATAATCAAATACGAAATCGAGTCTAATGCCATGGTTACCAACAACGTAAATATTATCTCTTCGTGGTCTTAAAATGATTGCTTTCTTTATTTTACCAAATATGTAATTATATCGGATTGTTGCAATTGTTACTGTTCGAATATATAAAAAATTTGGAACTTGCCTTATAGTTCTCAAATGTTCAGCTTATCTTAGAGATATCAAAGGTTAAATCTTTTTCATTGTTCATTAATATCAATTTGCGCTTCTAGGAACAAAAGGCCCTTGCTCCAACATAAAGAGATATATTTTTTTAAATATACTTATTAAACATATTTACGTTTATAGCAAGCTTTAAAGGGCGATACTCTTGCAATTCCTGATGGAATCATTGATATATAAAAGTCGCGAGTCTCCTACCGGTAATTGCTCTGTTACCAGGATGGGCAACTCTTGTAATTTTTGACATGAAATTGTAAGTTCCGAATGATCCTCCGTACCCCAGGGAACGGACTGTTCAATCTTTTTCTAGATTTTAAGACAAATTTTGTTTTCAAATACAAGCGGCATCAATTTAGAATACATCTGACGGCAAGTCAAACAACATTTGGTGACCCTATTTATTAATGTTACACAGTTGTAGGTCCTCCCAATTTAATATAATGTTAATGTTATTTCAACCGAATAAACAATTTATATTAAATTTTGGTATTCACGTTCTATGTTGTAAATACTACGAGCAATATTAATTGAGTAGTATGGTTTACTCAATGATTCTGTATACTGTCGCTAGGGTGTCTCGTAAGCGCGGGCGCCGGTTCGTCTCAATATGCACTGTCTGTTGCCAGCTGCCGTCAGGCGCACACTCGGAGCTCTACTCGTACACGCCCGCACCCACACTCGAGCGAGCCCCATATATAATGTCAAAGGGTGAGCGCGCCGCCTCACAAAGCGTAAGTGCAACCACTAAAAGCCAATCCTAAGTTTTATTGATACACATTGTATTGCGACAAAGTCTCCGTCGGCGGCGGCCCGCCTCACCCCACCCGCCGCACAAAGACAATATCGCGAC
>DWDV01002883.1:0-11121 GCA_018245615.1 Mimoniades ocyalus | reverse complement strand
AAAATTATATGATAGGCCGAGCCTTGGCGGCGCCTCAGCCTAGTGGAAAGCGCAAATATATCCTAAGATAAACCACGCATGGCAAAAAAAGCCTATTCACATCCTAAGCCTATATGTGTCCTAAAACACAAGTTCCATAAATTTGTGGCTTGCATTGTCGTAACTTAGAGGCGTTTTTTTATTGCATAAACTGACAAATAGGCAAACGGGCCACCTGATGGTGAGTTGTCACTGTCCGCTATGGACATTTGCAACACCAGACGTATCACCAACACGCTGCCAGCCCTGAAGGACTATGTTAATGCTTCTTTTCAAGAACTCCTTGTTATAGTGCACTGGAAACACGCTAGAGCGAAGCTTATTTCAGATTTTGCATGTAACAATTGCAATCGATCTATAAAGCCTTTCCTGACACTATCAACATTTCTTTCGTTGACCATTAGTGGCAAATATTCAGAAGAATTACTTTGCTTTTCATCATCCGCCTAGGTTGAGTAGTAGAAAATGCCAATTTGCTTTAAGTCTGCCCTTTATTACCAACAATAAAGGTTAAATAATAATCAATGAAGAAGTGTAAGAACTAAGTAATGAATGTACAGTAACCACGTCAGGTGTGTCAGGATAGAGATATTTGGCATTATGTATGTCAACAGCCAGGTCTCTTACACGGTAGGCAGTGAGGCCTACCGTGTAAGAGACCTGGCTGTTGACACAATAATAATATAAGTTCATTTACATATAAATATTTTTTTCTTGTAACTGTAGGTACCTACTATCTGGCTACAGCTGTGTGCTGTATACATCTGTCTGGGTCACCCATTTGCTGTACAGATCAGGTGAATCGATAACTTGTTGCTCCGGGCAATGACTCGGCCGCTGTCCCAGGAGCAGCTTATGTGCCTGCTATTTTGTAGGCTTGGGTTTAATTAAGAACAACACAATACTCGTTCAGATCACAATAACATTTAAACGCGTTTATTTAAATGCTATGATTGTTATTAACTCATCAAGATTTAAGGCAACTTCAATATCAAAAGCGACATAAAATATAATCAACCTAAAAAGATTGAAGGCAGAACTTTTCAAAGGACCACGTGCGTTAAACTTCCTGTTAAGACGTAATAAAGACAGAGAAATTCTACGTCCTGGATCATGAGAGTTACTCGTATCGGTGCGAGTGTCAGTTAAAAGATTTAAGTAGGTAAGGTTCCATAATTCCATAGTCACTTTGAGAAATTAAAATTAGATACAAAATACTTATAAAATGTATGCTCTGTACATGCAAATAATATATACGTAAAAGTAAACAGTATTCAGATACGTATGGATATGATTAATAAAGGCGATAAAGAAGGACTGTAAGTTTCTGTGTCTTACTTAAGGTGAAATAGCCAGAAGGAGCGAAGTATATATAGATAAAAAAGCGTGTCTACTTAGCCCTTGGGAGTGGAAGTAATCTCGACATAAAAACCCCCTTTGAAGTCATCTCGGCACAAAAACCCCTTTGAAGTCATCTCGGCACAAAATGACTCTTTGCCAATTCTCACTCTGCCAACCGATTCTGTAGTCGGTCTAAAAGTTCCATTTAAGACCACTATTTGAAAAGAAAGAATGTAATGCATAGCTTTTGGTATAAGGAGTTTTTATTCGGTTTTCTAGGCGAAGGTCTAGAATACAAGAAAGCAACAAAGTATTCTAGATTTGGGAGGTTTACAATTTAACAATAGCAAATGGGCGTACGAACATATGAATGTACATAAATGTATTTTCTTGTTCAGTATTAGTCTTCGTAAATTATTGCTGTATGGGTTTAAAGCTCCACCTAATTCGCTGGTAAGCAGTAATCATGTGAATAGTATGAATAATTCAGTAGACAAAAGTATTTCTTTTATTTTAAGTGTCAATCAAAATTACGACGAAAAACAATGCGACATCGACTGATTCGTGATTCACGATTTAAAATAAGGATTACAGTATAAGTATAATGCGGGGTATAAAAAAAACAAAAAAGGAGTACCTACAAAGCGAAAATAATCAAGCACAATGTTTGAGACAAAGGAACTTCTAAATACAAAATGTAAAAAATTGATCGAAAGGGAAAATGTCACAAATACAAGGAACAATGCAGAGTGTTGCGAACACTAAAAGATTAGCATAGTGTAATAGTAGAAAAATACCATTATGACCCGTGAAAAAAATAATATTTCTAAATGCGAATCTCGGAATGTTAAAAAAATAAATATGAAAGAACAAAATTCTCCTTCTCAATAACAGAAAATAAAACGAGTGTAAAATATAATATGAAAGTGGATAATTACAGTACGCAATAATCAGTGTTACATAAAAATGTTTTGACTGTATAGCACGCAGTAATCAACTTGATGCTTGCGAGAAAAAAGATTGCTCTCCGGCCTCCTGCCAAAGCCTATCGCTCTCGCCTTCATGCGTCAAAATCTTGCTAGCTAATATGTCATCATGGCGAGGAGCCCAGCTAACTTGTGCGAGTTATACACTCGCCACTGCTATGGCCCTGTTAAATGAATAAACCCCGTAGAACGTTCTCGATCGATAAAGCTGCAGGGTGCGGTCATCAACCCCGACCCCTGCAACCTGCATTCACTTCAGCTCACGAGCTCCTGTAGAAACATTTATAAACGTGGCTAATTTAATATGTCAGGTAATTAGCTGGGGTCGCTTTAGAGGCGAAATATTAATATTTGAAATTTAATATATGTATATGTATAGAGTAAAAAAGGATCTCAAAAATAGCAGTTTTTAGTTAGTTACTTATTTTTATTAATAGGCAATTGGTATCTATGAATTTCATAATTAAAGTCTATGTAAATATTTATACTTCATAATAAACAAAACAGTTTTAATGGCTTGATTAATAATGACCGAGAAAACTAATTCGGTCGACGTGTCGGAAGGCCCCAACAAATTTAAATATAAGCATTGCAGGCCATGGTGGCCGTAACGCAGAGTTTATTCTACTTTCGTCCCCTTTCTTACATACCCAACTCTCGCTACCGTACAGTAGAGTTGGAGTAAGCACGGAGTTGTGTATTGTCGATCGAGCTCGTTGGCTTAAAAGTTGTCCAAACTCGCCTATATATACATACATGTATATATTATAGTATAGTATAGTATAATATATACAGTACTATAGTATAGTATAGTATATACTATAGTATAGTATAGTAACTATATTATAGTACAGTATAGTCACTATACTATTATATAGCAGCATATTTTTTATAAGCATATGGAAAAGAAACAACACAAATTTACATTGAACGTTTTAGTCCTGTTCGTGTATTTTGAAATTGAATAAAATAAATTACCTACAGAATTTAATCAATCATGAAAAAATGATACAGTGCATGGTTAAGGGTGATCACGATCGGCATTATGTTACTCATACAGTATCTAGCAATTAAATGACTGAATCAATAACCACTCAGGTTTTATATCGAGTGGCATTTGTGTATGAAGAGCTGATTAATGACATGTACCGATATTTACATTGCGATTTATTTTTAAAATTGGTAACAGCTTTTTTTCAAAAGGACATGACAAGAGTATACATATATAGCCAATAGTTTGAAGTGGCTACTGCCGTCCATGGACTGATAAAACTAATCTTGAACGGAATTATAATTCTAGAAATGTAAATGTCAGTAAGTCCAGGTGAAAATTGTTATCAAAGCTAACATTTATTTTGGATTAATTGGTAACAGGAATGTAGAAAAAAACGCAACGGAAAATATGTATGTTTACTGTCAGTTGTAAATTAGTAACTGCATGTTCACTTAAATAGTAACGCCATCTAGTTTAAAAAATATGAAATTATTGTGATTGTACTGCTAATAAGTTTTCGATTCACGCCAGCCCGCTGATTGGTTCTCGATTTATAATTTTGTGAAGTATTCATAGAGGGCATAAAAAACCTTTTAGGTAATGAAAATTATGTGCGAAGAGAGCACGGCAGGTCTGATAAAGATAGGTATTTGGCAGACGGTACTATCTGCCTAACCCGTGAAGGACCTGACGGAAAGATATGTATGTACGTACATACATATCTTCATATCTAATACATGAAAATTATTTCTTAAAATTGTCCGCCCTTTGTTAACAACAATAAAGGATAAATAAATAAGAAATAAATATAAAAATGAGTAAATTAAATACGTGTATAAAGAATGTGACGCCGATGAATGTAGGAGAAGCACGTTAGGTCTGTAAGAATTGAAATATTAGGCACGGAGCTTTCTTCCTACTCCTAAAGGAACCAGGCGTGTTGATGTAACAATGGTATTAGCAATATTTAAAAAAATATGAGTCGTCGTATACTTGTAAGGCTAGGTAACTTACCCAGCCGCTATACCCCACTGCTGGGACGCTGCTTCAGCCGCGTGGTCGAACAACGTCAGTCCGACTAGCGCCACGGTGGGCATTATGGTTAAAGGCGTCACGAAGCGCAGGAATGAACCAATTATTCCGAAATAACCTGAGGGTGGATGAGCATAGCAAGAATATTTCTAATATAAATATTGAATACAATTATATTTAAATAAATTATTTTTGTATCGCCAGGTCCCTTACGGGCTAGGCAGAGGCCACCGGGTTCCAAACATGTCTGTTCTTACCGACTGACGTACTTCTATTGCATGCATCACTCCCTTCATACCACATGTTCACACATTAAATAAAAAACAATAGATTTTAGAATTACCGGAGTTGATTTGCCTGTCAATATTTTTAGATTTGACGATTCTGCCTTAAAGTGAAAGTCACTCAGTCGTTTGTTTTGATACTAGCTAGACCTTGTGCTACGGTAAGAAGTCAACTGTTAAAGTCCATACATAATTATAACATTGCCATGTATATACACACAAAGGACAAATACCGTGTGTATCACATGGATTATTGTCCGGGACTGAATGGAGACCACAATCCTCCTTTCACCAATCAGGATATTAATTTAAGCACTGAACGAACACGTTAGCCAGTCAATTAGCTAGAAATTATTTCTTTCTAGTAAAGATTTTGATTATTAAATAAAATATAAAGAACATATTGTGTGTTTGAATGTTTGACACTTAAAAGCCACATATGAGCTTACCACAAAATAGTTGGAACAAAGCAGACACAGCTATAGCTCCAGACAGTTCACACATGCGACTGGTCCACACCTCCCGGCGCTGCGCATCCGTCATCGCGGCCAGGGTCTGCGGCGCGGGACACTCCCACATGGGCAGGCCCAGGATCGCCAGCGTCGGCACCAGAAAGGAGATGGTGCCGCCTTGAACTATGGGTAAACGACAGCCGTATGTCGCTTGCAGCCACGTTATAAGTCCTGTCGGCACGAATGCGGCATAAAGACTAATGGCCAGTGGTATAAAAAAATCTATTATATTTGATATACGTTTTGCAAATATTATGAAATAATCAGTTTCTCAAATAGTTAATTGCAATTACATTTTAAAAAGGTCTGCCTCGTTGGTGGAGTGTCTCTAAGTGCGACCACCGCTCGACGGGTCGTGAATTCATACACCGGGTCGGATACTGTTGGATTTTTCTGACCTTGATTTTCTAGTAGAAATTTCTAGCAGTGGCTCGTGGTCTGAATATGTGCCCGGTGTACGGTAAAAGACTCATCCCCTATTCCATAGTATGACGCAAACGTAACTAATCGTGCGAGTGTACAGTACTACACTTCTCTGCCTATTCCTTCAGAGATTACAGGCCTAACGTTACGTTTTACAACAGTACAAAAAGTTTTTAAAATCTTGAACCACGGTGAGCTAGTAAGTATCGGTATTGCTATAAATAAAAGAAGGAGGTTAGTTTAGTACACAAACTATGAAAATGTAAATACTAAACTAATTTTATTTAACCCAACATTCAGTGATCATTCAAAAGTAAATATGTTTAGTGATACTATCGATCATAATATGTACATGCGATATATCAACAATGATTACAATTTGGTGTATTATCGGAGATTTTGGAACTGTAATCGCTTCAAAATTCGTGAAATTTTTAAAATCTCTTTGAAAGCTATGAGTCCTTATTATGTCGGTTTTAAATTTAACATAGGTAGTATAATTGCTAAAAGCGAGCGAATTTATTTAGATCTTCAGTTAATTCATTATCACTTACATACATATAAATTGTTAAAATCACAAAGTACTTCTAAAATCAAAAAATATATCATAAATTTTTTTTTAAAATTATAATAGGTATCTCGATCAAGAGATATATTGCTATTTTTCTATTTTTGGGTAAATTTGAAAAAAAATTGAAGTAAAAAAGGTCTACAATAAGAAATAGTATGGAGGTGCTGGGATTTGAACCCAGGACTTTCAGCATGCGAAGCAGACACTCTACCGCTGAGTTACACCCCCTGTTGATATCAAGGGCGAATTTTAGATATTGTTTTTTAACTGCTTAAAATTCTACACATTTAATATTTTAAAAAAAATTAAATACTATTTACTTATCACATTCTTCCGAAATATATTTTTATTATCATTTACTATTATAAAATCTTTAACGTTTCTGCTTTCTTTAACGAATATGATTAAGAACAGGTATTAGAAATACCTATAATAAGCATAAACTAACTCCGTGTAAATATAAATGAAATGATCAAAAAAATCCCTACAAACCGAAATGTCTATTCTTATCTACATAAATCTGAATACTCTTAATCAAATTATCACGATGAAGACAAATATTTTTAATGAGAGTAGAAATTACAATGATTGAGAAAAACAAACTTTGGATCTCACTGTCGTTATCAGGTAGGTACTGTCGCTAAGCAGCTGCCATCACCCCTGACGGTGATAAACAGACCGACACATTTTCTATATATTGTTCATGCGTTACAGTGACCAATTTATGTTTGATTTATAAGAAAACTGGCATTCTGTCATGGCTGCCATAAAATATGAACGGTTTGTATAGCGGGAATATTATTAATTAACAATTATTAATACTGATGTTAGGCGCGGTCTTCCCTCAGAATGAATAAATTATTATGAATACCTACCGATATTAATATGAATACTCATAATTAATCATAATAATAACATTATAATAATAATATGGTAATACAATTATTAATAATATTATAGTACCTATAATCAATTATTATTATAATTAATATTAATATATTATTAGTTATTATTATAAATATATTACTAATATATTTTATATCATTGTACAATATCATACTAATAATGTTAAGTAATGATTATATTAATTAATACTAATATAATTCATACACTACAATTACACCTTACTCATAAAACTAGTTTTATGATTTGATTGTCGCAAACTGCGCACTTAGGTACTTACTTATTATTCATTCTTCATTGTAGTCAAGCTAGTTGACATGCGCATTGAAAACATCTAGATCAATATTATTTGTAAACCAAAATAGAACCGTTTATTGAAATGGCTCATTAAAGTATATCATACTCATACCTATTATTTTGCACAATTTAAAAAAAAAAGCACGAAAACGCGCTAATCATTTATCAAATCAATTTATTTCCTGCTAGTCGTCACTCACTCATAATACCAATACACTGTAATAATATACATAATGCATATACATAGAAGGAGAATAGGAATATGTTTATAGCCGGCAAGGATTACTGCAGACATTAAACTAGACAATATATTTAATATAGATCAGCGTTATTGCAACGCTTAAGCAAAATATCTTTCGTTTCATTCCCCAAAGAGCAATTGATACATAGAAAGAGGCAGCGAGTACAGCAATATTCTTATCAGGCGGTTACGGTTGAGGATGAATATAATAATATTATATATGTATATCATAATAATATATATGTGTTTATTTATTCAATTTACAATGTCCTCACTATCTACCACGGAAACCTTGCAACAAACATATCCTATATTTCGCATAGTCGTTCAATATTTACAGTACTGATCTTTATTACCACGCACCGTACGCATGGGTGTTTTTCTAGAAAAGTTTGGCAAGATATTATATAGAATTATATTGGGAGTTATTTCAAATCTTGAAAAATACTAAGGAAAGAGAGGGTTGCGCTTACAAACTAAACACCCCTGAAGGTTGTATATTTAAAGAGAGGTAGAAAAAAAATGGCCGCTGTCATTGTACATCTGCAACTGGCCTCGAACAGGGCTGTAGAATTGACCTATTTTTACAGTTAGTCCAGGATATTAGCTAGTTTTGATAGATATCATCATCTGTAGATGTGTTGTGACATGAACTTACTTATTGGTAGTGTACGTTAGTATGGTGCAGTTGGCAATTATTGGTAGCTATCCTGTTCGTGGTTAGTCCCTCGCATTTCTACCTCTGGGAACTGAGATTGTCGCCTCTGGTATGTTTCCATGTAGCATGCATTTTGTAGATAATAAATGTATCGAATAGGTATATTTGGTAGAGGTCTCCTCGCGGGATATCTGTTAACCCGACGATGGGGCTAGGGGTTTAGAGATAGCCGATATGATGGCGAAGTAATAATATTATTACTATTTAATATTATATTAAATACCTGTAACGAAGATCATAGTGGATATGATGTTAGATCTGTCCGGGTCGGTGTCCAGCATGCACAGTGCTGGACACAGGATGAACGGGATGGCCACTATCGCGCCGATCATGGTCAGGTAGTGCTGTGAATGACACAAAAGTATATCTGATTTATTTTGTATTGACACAGAAAATATATACTTCTTTTACAAAAGTATCACTGCGATACCTTTTACATTCAACAATAGGATACAGATTTTTCCACGATATTGTGAGGACTTCAGAACCTATGTTTGATCTCGCGGTTCTACTGATAGAAACACAGATACGAAAAATTAGGTATGCTGGCTACATGGCAGAAAGTCGTCTCTCCCTCCCATGGATCTCTAGGTGAAAACTCAAATAGTATTGATGTTGAATATTTTTCTCCATTGAATATATTAATATTCCTATATTAATTATATGGCAACATTGCTGTTATAACATGATGTTGTATTTTGACCTAACAATTAATGTTAATAAATCCTAAGAGCCTGAGCTGAGAGAGATCTGCCGGTACGGATTTCCAACTTTCACTTGGAAGGTATGGGGTTCAAATCCTGGCAGGCATTTCTGTTTATATTATGCTAGGCGTGTTAATTATATTTAACATCACACGATAAAAGAAGCATTCTCTGAAGCGTACGAAGTCTACCAAACTGCACTTTCCCAGTGCGGCAAACAGTGGAGTCAACCCTTGAATGCAATTATGCCAACATATAAAAAGTTGTTACAACCTGGTACACTGTTCGGACATAAAGATACTTTTAGAGATACTCATTTTTATTGAAAACACATACAGCTTACCTGTAGGGCCATAAATATGCACAGATACCAGGGCGGCGTGTCGTCTATGCCGTAGGTGACGATGCCAGCGCGCTGCGTCTCGTTTTCCTTAACCGCTGCTTGCTCTTCTGCATTCTACAAGAAAATCGTCTCGATATAATAATGCATTTTTATAGTAATATTTTGGGGGCCATCTGATCCTACGCAGTTAAGAAACTAAATAAACCTATATATTTATAAACATGTCCTTATGTTGATACATTTTCTTACACTCAGATGTAGAAGAAATACTTGTGCTCATAGTATCAACATTGGCCTGGGTGTGAATTGAATCCACGACCCCCAGTTCAGGTGTCAGATTCACTAATGACAAGACAAACACGGGCCAATTAAGTCAATGACAAGTACACAACACACATAATATCCAATTTATAATAAAATATTAAACTGAAGTAAACGCTACCAATATTAAATTGTAATTTCTCGCTGGTTTCGGTACTTCGCGGCATATATCAGGTGCTCTTGATATGTTGTTGTTAGCTAAATTCTATTAGCAGCATCTATATATTGTTATGTGTCTAATAAGTACTATCATATTATATCCTAGTATGTATGTACGAGTATGTGAATTACTCATAGTCATGATATACGAGATGGAAACCTTGTGTGGGTATGGGCCCACTCAAGGTTATTTACACGGCTGTAATGTTATATTATATGATATATATTACATAAAAATGTATGCCGGTTAAATAAAAATATCCGGTACGCTTTTCTCAAAACTTTAAAACGTTTATGACTGAATGTATAAGAACCACGACAAGTTTGTAAGAATATAGATGTTTGGCCTTGGTTTCCTCTGCTTATCCCGTTAGGCGATTTTTTTTAAATTTATTTTAGGTACCGCTAGAAATCAGTTTTTTCTTCATCTCCTATCCCCCTTAAAATAGTGATACATTTTCATTTGATGAGCTGCAAGCAATGATAATCTTGCACGAGTCATATTAAACTATTTGCAATATTAGACTTCCGAGTGGCACATACTCACTGACGAGCGGTCACTGTTTAGGTAAACAATCTCAACTCAATCACTTTAGTAAACTTTACATATCGACGCTGGATAGTGATCGTAGTCGTATCTCGAAAAATTACAAATATCCACATGCGATTCGCATGTTACGTTTAATGGAATAAACAAATAAACTCGTTGTATGTATTCATATGTATCAATGTCGTGACCATCTTTATGCAAGAAAATACTGTATCATTCTTTATGTATACCTACATATTATTCTTATGTACGCGTGTATGTCACTGAATTGCTGAACAGCTGCACAGATTTTGATGAAATATGTTGTGTTTGAATGGGCGTCCCTAGATGGTTTACATTAATAATTGGACCCAGTACGTCTCGCAGTGATGGAGTACCTACTAAAAATTTCATGTTGACGAAAATATATTTTTTACTTTTTCCTCATATAGGTAAAGTTTAATAATAAATCACGGCTCAATAGATTCTATCACTCATGAATTATCCACGTTGTTTGAAAAAGATCTATAAAACATTTTCTGAATCCTTTAACAGCAGACGAACCAACGTACGAGCCGGTGAACGTCTGGAGCGCTAGATAGATACATATATAATCGCTAGATAGATACATAAAGGTCGCTAGATAGATACATATCGAGGGGTGAAAGGCTATTTGTTTTAAGCGACATTTTTAGCGATTTTGAGTTATATATATATTTGGAAT
>DWDV01002882.1:0-11121 GCA_018245615.1 Mimoniades ocyalus | reverse complement strand
AGTAACTGGTGAAACGTGGGAGTGTTCTACATTCCTCTGCCTCCCTCTTCGGGGATTACAGGCGTGATGTTACTTTAATAATCAGTTATGTATATGAGTCGAATAATATTGCTATGGTTTCAAGTAAATTTAACATCACGCCTGTAATTCTCGACGAAGTAGGCAGAAGATTATAGTAGACTCCCACGTTTAGTCTGTTTCGTTTACGTATGCTATGGAATAGGTAGTGAACCTATTGCTATGCACCGGGGACAAATCCAGTTTCCGAGCCACTACTAGAAATTTCTACTCGAAAATCTAAATCCAATACTACTCGAACCCCGGCAAAACCCCGAAATACCCGGAATTTGCACCCAGAACCAATCACGCTTGCAATCTCTTGACCAACGAAGCAATCATTTGGTTCAAGTAAGTTATTATTATCATAAATGATTAGCATATTACAGATAATCGGTGTTCTTCACTTGCAGAATATCTTTGTGCTGTACCTGTAGCAACTAAAATAAAAGAAATAAATAAATGTATAGGCATATCGACTTCGTAAAAAGATCAATAAATATAAGATTTATTCATTGCATCCGCCGAATACGTGTAGTGTTTATATTTAAATTTTAAGCGATTCGTATACCCAACGTGAATATAAATTGAAATTTAATACTATGAAAAGAACGATTAAAAAATTTCAGCAGGCGCCGCCACCCGTTACAGAAATATTCGACTTTTTTTGTACTCAAAAACAATACATACATAAGTGAATTGTACAAACAAAAGGGGTCGAATGAATTTTCATTGGAATGATCGTGGTCAATTTGTATGTAGACGATTTATGTTGAGCAAATTGTCATTGGAACAGTTGCGAGTTGTACGTGTCATTGTAATTGGAAGTGTCGTCGGTATAAAAGTCGCAATCCGATCGGGGTGTGTTTTATCATTCGATCAGGGTATTATTCTCCGTCTTAAGCTTGCAACTTCAACTTTGATGCTAACTCAAACATTTATTCACTTAATCGATCAATTGCGATTGTATCCATTCAATATCCATTACGGCATCCTAGTGAGGTATTTTTGCATGGCAATGACAAGCCTCTCCTTCCCAACATAATTTATACAAATATTTAACTTTTAATGAAAATTTCTTTTCAATGTAAACTATTCATTAGAAAATATTGATAAATAAATATCTCAGATTCAGAACGCCATCAATTATACTAATTGATAGGATTTAGTAACAAATATTTCAAAAGGATTTGTTGTCAACATCAAATTGGATCAGGGGTTGGTCTCAAAGGACGTTACGGACGCCGTGAACGAAACTAGTATTCGTTAATTAACATTCGAAAATTTCGGGTTCCGATCCCTGTCTTCGGTGATAACGGTATTAGAGAACATTGGATCGGATCGGCTCCGTAGGTGTGTTCTAAATTGATAACTATTTGGTGAATGATTACACAAGTCTATAGGATCCGTTGTTTATATGGATTTTTGAATACACAACTACAAAGAGAGATACGGAGAAGAATTTTCCGAAGTTTAAATCAAATTTTGTTTCGTTGTATATATGTTATATATATGTATGTATAATATGTTGTATATGTATATCTAAAATAGTTTTTGTTTAATACTTCCCAGTTTAGTCAAACGTTTTAAAATTTTATTAATTTCGTATTAATGCAACCGAGGTTAGGTCAACGGCGAAAATGTCATGTTTATTCATGAGCTTGGTAGCAACTTAACAGTGTTAATTAATTCGAACGCTGATTTCATTACCGCTTTCCCTGGAAAGTCCCCTGGATAACTTATTAATTTCTGTAAAGCAGTAGATATTTATAAATTTAAATTATTCGATTGGAATATTATTGGGGCTGTGAATTGTAAATTATTTCTGAGTAGTTTTAAGATATACTTATATAAGAATATTATTCGTTTAAATCCTTTATTTGAAAATGTAAATTCTACTTACAATTTAATAGCGATTACTCGCGATTTTCTCGCGAAGTTGTAATTCCTCATTTCTTTCCTTTGGGATTGATTTAAAGTTCTGTACATTTTTCTATGATTTCGTTAATTTAAAAGTTGTCAAGTTCAACTATAACAACGTGAGTCACCACTAGAAAATCTAAATTAGAAAAATTTAGTAGTGTCCGACCAGGGAATTGAAATCAGGACCTGTCGATCGACAGTCACACTTGCAACCAACACGACCAACGTGGCAGTCAGTATATCAACAATTATTAAAAACTTTTCTCTTGATATTTATTCTAGATAATCATCCGTTTTGGGGATGCAGAAATAATACATCCTCCGACTTTTTTTTAATAATATTTTCATATGTCATATTTTCTAAGCTAAATTTGTATCTTTAGGTCCCATGGAGTTCCTCTACAGTTTATGCCTCAGCTTTTTGTGCGTTCATTAGATTTTATTTGTTCGTTAGTATACTATAAATGTTACTTTGTACTCCAGTGAGAGATCTTACCGACAGACAACCGCATGGTTTTATTGCACTATGTGCAAAAATTTTTTTTGGAACTTTTGCAAAAGCAAAAAATGCCCAAAAACACTTCAACTGGTAAATGCTCGCTTTTTGGTGAACCCTGAGCGAAATAACGAATGTAAAACAGACCCTGTTCATTTGTCTTCTGTAACTGTTTCAACATCTTTCTGTACAATACAAAAGGCGTGGCGTGAAATCCACATTAATTGTAGGAGTATCGAATTATGTTCGATATTTAGAACCGTTACTTAATTCATATTACGAATATTTTGTTTGTTGTTATTGTGACGAACATCTTGTTTGTTGTGTTTGTGACGAACATTTTGTTTGTTGTGTTTGGGGCGTATATTTTGTTTGTTGTATTTGAGACTTGTTAATTTTTATAGATTTTATTTATTATTTATTATTATTATTATTTCGTTTCTTCCGCCTAGATGCATTGTTGTACGATCTACATCCAACGCCTTTGGACAGATGGGTTAGGGTATGTTTGGCCACGATCGTGTCCGAATTAAATGCGTCTTTTGTATTTTGCGTTGCCATTCCGCAAGCGGATAAGGAGCTGACACTCTGTCTGGATGTCACTACTGTACTGGGTCGGTTTTGGTTTACAAATAAGCTACGAGGGTACTGGATTACTGAAATAAATCGCAATTTAATTTTACTCGCACCACGTTGAATTGAATAGGATTTGTTTATTCGGCAAGAGTGAGTATTCATGACTCAAGTTCCTGTTATTTTTTTTTGTTTATTTGCGACATTAAAGCGTACGCCCTTTTTGTGTCATGATGTAATTTAAAATGCGTCATGGTGTTCACGGATTAACACGTTGACCTGCGAACAGATCTAATGGTGTTTAAGAGATTTTTTCTACTTGGGTCAAAAGGCCCGAGTGTAGTGAATCCAGGCGTGTCTAACTGACCGCGATAAGCATGCCCAGTTTGAGATTTGTATTTTTTTAAATTTATTTTGAAGGTACCAATTACTATGCATTTTGCTCTAATTCTCAAAGCAACTTTTCTTGTGAGAGATAAATCCCAGTCTTGACACAATACCTACATTTAGTTTTGATTATAATAAAATACGAACAGACATTAAGGCATTTAATATGTCTGTTCGTTCAGTTCGTCTGCACAAAAATAATCCTTTGACTATGTATTCTCCAAGTTACAGAGGAGCGAAATTCAGGTTTTGTGTATAATTCATCAGCTTCTTGTGTAAGTATCCCTTGAATGTGTTGCGATGACAAACAAATATTACTTGAAATGTTGATCAAAGTGCATCAAAAATTCATAATATCCTATGATGCATTTCTAAGTTCATATCTTGTAACATCACGCCTGTAATCACCGAAGACGTAGGCAGAGGAGCGCAGTACACGCCTGCATTTCATCCGTTACATTTACGTCCCACTATGAAATAAGTGGTGAGCCTATCGCCATGCACCGGGCACATTTCCAAATTCCGACCCACTACTAGACAATCTAAGTTAGAAAAATCCCGTAGGTAGTGCTTGACCCGGGATTTGTCCCAGGACCTCCCGGTCGGCAATCGCGCTTGCAACCAAGATGACCGTTGAGGCAGTCATATCTTTAGTTCATATCTTGTATTATTGTTAATTCCAAGGAACATGTATAAGGGAAAGCAACCATTTTCCATAGGGTTTCTATTTAATCTATTTGTAACCGAACTTGGTATGTGAAAAAAAAATTTGAATATGTGGACTATACCCAAAATGTTATCTCCAAATTTAGTTCTGAAACGTATAATTTTGTTTCGATCTGACATTAAAATGTTTAACTTTATACTACTACAGTAGAAAATGCTGATAAACAGATGATTACATCATGTAACTATGAGTTCGATTTAATATAAACGTAAAAGATTCAATTTACTACCGGGCAGATATCTGAATAATGAATTTACCTTTTCAGAGCTGGTATACATACATACATATATTATGACGTATTAGTGTGGATGTCAATGCAACGCACATCACTGTTAATCGATGATTGGTGTACGCAATATTACATATAAAGATTTTCGATAGGAAATATAATTATATGATGCAGGTTGTTCAAAGGTATAAACGTGATCCATACTTGTGTTGTATTGTTTGCTAAGTCGATTAGCCCGATACTGTTTAAGTTATGGAGGCAATTAGCATATTGAGTGAACCAACGACGTCATCCGAAATAGATTATGGAGCACTTTATCATAACAAA
Source organism: Mimoniades ocyalus (assembly GCA_018245615.1). Taxonomy (NCBI): domain Eukaryota; kingdom Metazoa; phylum Arthropoda; class Insecta; order Lepidoptera; family Hesperiidae; genus Mimoniades; species Mimoniades ocyalus. Next base: position 6,402 of record DWDV01002882.1, on the reverse strand, counting down.
ATTGATGGAGTCAAGGTGAGGTAAATATAAAATGGGAGACATATAATTTCCATCGAAAAAATTGATGAAATTCCATAAAATTTGTAAATTTTTCCTCATTATTAAGTGAGATATGTGGTAATTTAAAGATCAAAAAAGACAGGTCTAGGTGTCGGTGTCTTGTTAATCGATTCGGATCTGTAATGGTATAATCAGTGAGCAGTAACAATTCTATATTTATCAGATATCTGGTTTTCAAATTCCTTTAATCTTCGTTTCATTACGTTCATCATTATAATCTTTTTCTTCCTCCATTGTCATTCGTGGACTTTTATTTTCTACCTCTATTGCTCGTGTTATGTTGCCTCCATTCTCTCACGTAATTATTTACTTAGTCATTACCGAGCAGTGCCTGTATAGGTATAGTGGAGGGATGAGGCGGAAATCAAACTCCGTCAAATTGCTACCCACGAGGATAGCTCCGCCAGTCGTTCCCCTTATCCGAACTTGGCTAGCGCTAATGGCCATTCCACTAAATATGAACAAAGGTATTAACTTATGGAAGTTCTGATCTTTAGTTAATTTATAAAATTGTTCTCTGTATGTATTGAAATGTAATCAATGTATATGCGATTCCCGTGTCGGGTACCATTGGATTTTTTAACATAGAATTTTCTTATTGAAATTTGTACTACTAACTCGAAGTATGGATTTGTGCCCGCTCCCCACTTATTCCAAATCGGCACGTAAATGTAACCGGTGAAACGTGAGAGTACACTACATTTGCACGCGCATATAATAGACTGATGATTTACTAAATCTTTAACATAATGACAATTCTGTATTTTTAATTACGTTCCATTATTTAAGTACCAATAACGGGATTTTGTAGTGTCTACCGATGTAACAAATAACCTTCTATTGTTTTTCGCTTTTGTTCTTTTTTGTTTTCTAATAATTACGCATTAAAATTGTCATTTGTCAAATCGTACCGGTGTTGTACTGTGATGTTTCGTAATCTTGTACAAGTTTTACGCATATACTTACCTTGTATAGTGTATCTTCTAAATAATGTTTACGAGCAAAATTATTCGCCCTAAATACGTTAATAATAATTGGAGTCGAAAATGTATACGCGATACGAATGAAAGATTTGAGACAAGGGTCACTTCTCTTGTTTCAAATCACAATTAATTACAGATCTGTCCAACTGAGGTACCGCTGAATCGTTTCAGGATTTTCTCTTATTATACTATTCCAATGGTACTTATTTATTTTAATTAAATGTGTCAATACAGAAGTAACGTTATTATCTGAGAGTTTTTGTTTTTTTTTCATATCGTGTAGTAAAACTTCTTTGATATGTATGTATAATCTTTGAAATAATCGTATGAAGCCTTCAGATTATTTGTCAATAGCTCTAGTTTACTCGTAAATGTTTTTGTAGTCGATAGAATTTGTATTTCATTTAATGTTACCATAGTAAAGTAAAAAAAAAACATTATGGACAGAAATACTTAGGGGATGCCTACGTTCAGCAGTGGACTTAGATGATAATTCTGATGACGGTCATGCTGATGCTGATGCTGCTGATGATGATGATAAATAAAATGTGATCAACTCCTTTTGTCTTCAATAGCAAATTCTGAGGCGGTATCAAAATCCATCTCTTGCGCAAGTACTCGTTACCATATCGATATACATACAACCCGTATCTAAAACTACTCGGATACAATTTTTTCAGATTTTTCCCCGGAAAATCTTAATTTGGATTTCAAGATCATCCAGAGTGAATCAAATTGTTTGTATTATGTTATAGAGGTATATGATAAGAATGGCCTAATTTAGAATTCCGATACTATGTTAGATACTATTTTATAAACATTTTTTTAATTACATACGAGTATGTAGCAGATTTAATACTGCTTCGTCTACCGCTGCAATAAGCGCAGCTTTTTGAAGAACGACTACGAAAGGTAATTAGTTGAACCATCCCTAAAAATTACGCAGTACTTACTTCGGTATATAATTGTATCATGCATATCTACTCGTACTTCACGGAACCTACAATAGTAACAATTTATTTACGTGTCGTGCCCTGTAGGGCAGTGATCGTATAAAAAAATCTTGAGTAGGTCATCAGACTATAATAAAATCAAAATACAAAGTGAATGTAATTAATTTTATATATAATATATATCAGCTCGCCCACATTCTTGAGCAACTTGAGCAACAGCATAACCTTTCGTTGAAATCATTTTCCTTGGATGGTCATAGGTTAAAAGTTTTCGGTTAATTTACATCAATATGTTCAGGTGTAGGTGTAACAGGTTAACATTAACTCACAAAATTTACTTACGGTAATGTTTGTATGTTATCAGTTTAAAGTGTTGTCTCGTCATGTACAAAGTCTTGAAAGTCTTAAAGGTCAGAGACTAATCAATTTAGTTTTGCACCTGTCGTAATATGTAGGATAATATCTGTACATATTATACGAGTAGTTGCTAGAATCTATTCTTAGAAACATTGTGATTCTGAAATATAAACACGGCTGGCAAATTAATTTGATGTAATGACGATATGTACCATATGATGATATGTACCATAAAATTGATATATTACATTTTTTCACATATATTGTGCCTTTCTATAGTCTCGTTATTGTACATGATAAAAAAAATATGTGTAATAATATCTGAGGACATCACCACGCGCGGCTGTCTGACTCCAAAATATGCGTTAAGAGAGCTTGTGTTTTAAATTTATAGCTGAGACGGAAGCTGGATGAGGCAAGCCGTGGACCGGGCGTGATGGCGCCCTTTGGGGGAGGAGGTCTATGTCCAGCAGTGGACAGAGTTAGTATGCTGATGTAGAAGGATGAATAGGATGATGGTGGTCACACGAATATTTAATCGTGTGTGAGAATCGAACCCACGACACCCGGCCCACTAGTCAGGTGCACTAACTACTAGATAAACGTGCCAGTCTGTACCTAATGTTAGTATTGAAACTGCTGTTGTGGGTGCCATGCGTGACGGTGCGGTGATGTTAAATGCAAAGGGTTTCTATTATTTCGTAGCGGACAGTAATGGTACCGGATGGGCTAGCATTAGGGTTGACTCCCCGCGGTAAATGTGCACTGAATATGCAGTGAGACAGCCCTATATAGGGGTTGGTTATAAATTATGTTGCAGCGATCACTGAACGTTAACTTGACATGCGATTCACCGGTTTGATGCCTCCATTACGTACAAATTGATTGCACGTTTTAGTATTGTTTTAGGTTCACTGAGCCTACTTAAGTTTTAGTTGATTATCATGAAATAACAAAAAATATATATATTAAATATTACTTGTTGTAACTATGAAGGAAGACATGGTGAAGAAACAAGTCCCGCTGTGAGATACGAGCTCGTAGTTCTCCTCAATTCTCTATAATGCTGTCGAAGGCGTTTAAAGTTTATCTACCTGTACGTTGTCATCGTGGCAGACGATGGCTATTATAATTTCCATTTTTGCAGGAGATCCATGTCCTATAGTAGCCACCTGATGTCTTACATGCTGTAATCTTATCTCATCTCAAAATAGTGGTCCGATCAGCGTGTTTTAAAACAATAATCATTATCGATAGTGTCTACGTAGGTAAAGTGCTCGTGATTTTTTTTTATTTAATCTGTCACGAAAATTATCATCGCGTCGTAGCTTCGCCTCCATTCCGCCGCCTGAAATATCCGTAAGACAGCACTTTGGCTTAATGAAGTGTCGTAATTCATTTTGCAGCAGCTAACTGGAGGAACGCCCGTTCCATTGTCGACAGTAGCGGGTAATTTAATCTATGGCATTTTATCGATTATGAAATGAGTGTGTTCTGGTGTGATTATTTATTTATTCTTTTCATGAAGAATGGACTTTGATGTGTTATATGTTATATGTCAATTATAATCAATGTACCTCTACAAGCGATGAAGTTTGGCAGTGAAATAATCAATTTTCCCCGTCTACGTACGTACTCGTAAGTTTACCAACCTTTCAGAGTTAGAAGTTCGGGCTTGGAATTTCCGAAGCCGGAACCCGGTGCGCTCTCTATTTGCCCATCCGTGGAACAAGAAAACTGGCGAATCACGCCTCATATTAAATTCGCGTTCAAATTATTTTGTTATGCAAGTTTTGTGTAGGAGTTGGGGGGGGGGAGGCATAACGGGTACGTGAGGCACGACCGGGTCATCAATGCATACAAGTAACTACCCTCACTCACTAGACGTGTTTTTTTTTCGCTAAAAGACGGCCATTGTGCATCATTCGTCAGCCTGACAGTGACCGGTGACAAAGTGCACGCATTTGTTTTTTATGGTAAAAAATTTTTTTACGTAATTTCTTCGGACTTTTACTGCCTCCTTGGTCGTGTTGTCCCCATTATACCTCTATTAAGTATTACTACGTACTTATGGCAGTATATTATCACATATACATACATATATACATCTTTAGTATCCACCAATTTCGTTGTGCTTACCAGTTATTCTCTCACCATCATCCTGGGTTGACTGGTAAAGAATGACATTATTAGGCATTACATCTGCCCTTTGTAACCCGGCATTAGAGTGACAGTAAAGATTAAATAAATATAATAAAATAATAATACAACTAAATTGTAATTATTTCCTTAAAATGTTCCATGTTGCAATACACGGTCTAGTAAAGAGTAAAAGCGGCATTTAACGTAACATCACGTCTGTAATCTCCGATGAGGTAGGCAGAGGAATATAGAACACTCCTACGTTTCAAAAAATACGTTTCCGTTCCAATGTGGAATAGGTGGTGAGCCTATTGCCATACACCGGGCACATATCCAGACTCCGAGCCACTACTAGAAAATTTAAATTAGAAACATTTTGTAGTGCTCGACCTAGGAATTGAACTCAGGATCTCCCGATCGGTAGTCGCACTTGCAACCAACACGATCAACGAAGCAATTAATTTATTTGCTTAATAAGAATCAGTTTGTTTTATTTAGTCTTTTTTTGAGCACCTGCCACAAATTTTCATCTTCACGAGGGGTTGATTGGTAAAGAATGTAAATAAGCATTAAGTCCACCCATTGTGTAAACAATGAAGTATAAAATAAATGAGTAACAATTATTCCATTTGAGATCAGTTAGAGTCGATTTTGTATTACTTTAATCTTAATTGCAATAATTTTAGATAATAAATGAAGTCGTTTGTCGTACTCACCGATCACATAAAAACACAGTAAAATAATAGTGATTTTTAGTTGCATTTTTGGAAATATTTAACTTATTTCTCAAACGCATAAATACAATACAAACTATACGAAGACGCTATTTTCACAAAATAATAACTGAGGATTATTAGTAATAACTTTAAACGTTAAGTATTTCATGAAACATAATTTTGCAAGAAATTTTCTCTAACTATATACTTATAGTGTAGGTTATAAGTCAACTTATAACAATATTAATTCACCACGTAAAGTTTAATTACCACAACTATTTAATATGGAAAATTAATATTAATAGGTCTTACGTATAACTAATAGTTACTCGGGATTTGCTTAGCGGGAAAAAATTAATAATTCCCATATTATCTCTCATCCCTTGTTCACTTGTCATAGCTGCAGAGTCAAAATAGTCCTTAAATTCCCTGTATCCTTTCCTGGAACTTAAGCTAACTCCGCACCAAAATGCTATAGCAATGTAATCATCTTAGTTTTTTTTTATAACATGTCATTTTTAACTACCCTAAATACTACATTGTGGCTTTCTACTCTGCGCGGTAAAATTTCATACTCATGCAACTCCTGTGATACTTTGCATGATACTCTTAAGGCAGCTGTTTCGCTTGTTCTACCAATGCTAGTTCTGTGTAAACTTACGTCTTGAGCAACCTAACAGCGGCTTGATACCCGGTACCAAGTTTGGTGTTTTGCTGAAAATGAACACGCGTTACATCATTATTGAAGATATTGCAAGATCTATTCGTTCATTCAATGTTATTAACCTGAAAATTTGATTCGACATCTTAAGAGTCAGGCGATAGGCATTTCTGTCTTGTCTGCATAGAGCCTCAGCAGAAAAGGCGATTAGTTTAACGTAGATAGGTGGTTTATATGTTTTCTTAATATAAGCACTAAGAGACGACACTCAGTTTTTAAATCTCATCTAAACGAAATTTAGAATGGAAGGCACTGGCTCCTAAAATAGGTTCTGATTGGTCTTAATTGTACAATAAACTGTGCTTCTCAAAACCAGGTCTTAAAATATGTTCTACCGTACCGTAGAAAGTAATTCTGGTGAGGATGGGTTACCTTGATCAAATTATTTCTAACTTGACTGCCTCGTTGGTCGTGTTTGTTGCAAGTGCTACTGCCGATCGGGAGGTCCCGGGTTCGATTCCCGGGTCGAA
>DWDV01002881.1:0-11121 GCA_018245615.1 Mimoniades ocyalus | reverse complement strand
AAAGTAACTGGTGAAACGTGGGAATTTGCTACATTCCTCTGCCTACCTCTTCGGGTGTTACAGGCGTGAAGTTACTTTACTTTACTTTACTTTGCGCTGGCTGATAATACCTATACGTGTTAGTTGCTTAGTTGTTTGTTATGCATAGATTTATGATTATGTACATCGTGGTTGGATGAGCCTCGATAAATGCTTTCGGGATAGTTGTTACGAGTATCCATAAATTGGACCGTTCTTTGACATTTTAGTCCCTTTAGGGCATGCAAATTTTGCCCGTCCATCAAGTGGGTTAACGGATGGCTTGCAAAATTTCCAGCCTTAAGGCCTGCGTTCGTTACTGAAGCAAAGTGCATCCACAGTGCAAGTATGGCCGCTTTGAACGCAATTTGAATAAGAATGTTCGTAAAACAGGGCAGCGTGATTGGGAATTCTTTGAATTTAAGTTCAATGTTTCGATATATTATTATAATGCTTGACAAATTGTTTGTTTTTTTCTTTGTTAATGTTGTAATTGCCTGCAGTTGTACAGAGTTGTATATTTGCTTTTATTTGTAAGATTATCTTTTTAAGTGCTTTATGGGTTACAATTACTGCTTATTTTGATAAAGAGATGAAATTTCCACGCAACTTGATATTGATTTGTATCATACATCTCCTAGGCAGCTAAAGCAACTACTTGCTAATAACTTTTTTAACAACTAGATTATCTCAACAGGAATATCATTATTCATTGCTATCATTAGCTTCCCGTTCGAAATTGTTATCAATATAAGTGACAAATAATAAGTGAAAACTTGTAATTGGCCATAAACTACTTATCACTCTTAATATATATACTTACATTTGACCTAGCTGTAAGTTTTCCATAAAATGTAAAATAAAATAAAAATAAACAAATAACGTTTTTGTTGTTTCACATTCAAGTCTTACGTATAAGGTTTATGAAATATATCAATAATTGGATTATTTTTACCATATTATAAAAAAGAAAAAAAAAAAAGTAACATCACGCCTGTAATCCCCGAAGAGGTAGGCAGAGGAATGTAGAACACTCCCACGTTCCATATTATATGGAAATTTAACTCCAAAAAGTGTTCTAACATGCAACGTTCCATAAAAAATGTGGTACACGACTAACCTAAAGTTTTGTCGAAGTCGGGTTACTATTAAATAATTCCGCCTTAGATTATCTGGTAGAACATTTCTGGTAGAGATTTGAAGTTTGGATTTGTGTCCGGTGTATGGTAATAGACTCACCCCCTATTCTATAGTGGGACGTAAACGAAACTGGTGAAACGTGTAGGTACTCCTCTGCCTACCTCGTCGAGGATTATAGCCGGATTGTTACGTATGTATTATATGATTGAATGTGATTGAAAATTTCAAATAATATAACAAAACCATTTGATAAGATTTTAAACGATGTCCCATGACATTATTAATATCCTCACCTACCTGAAATTTAAACTAGGACATAATAATAAGTTAGCGATTATTTTTTCGTTTTTCACTTTGGCAAGCGTTTTAAAAGATTTACAATTGCAACCCAACAAACAGTTTGGCTGGCGAAAAGCTAAGCGAAAAAAAAGTTTTCGACATTTAAAGAAATCCAGAATGGACCGATCTAACATGGAAACTGCATAGAGCTCAGAAAGTTTAAAGAAGTGCTCTCCTTTCATGTGGATGACGGTTGGCGGAATGCCAATTTAATTTGCAGTATGAATATTTCATTCAACAGTGCATTAGACGGAAGTGATTTATCTAATTGGTCATTCCTATATGACATTTTCTAACATTTTCGTTGTTGATGATTTCCATAGATCTTGTTTTGTTATATAGATACATCCCATATTGAAATTAAAAATAGTTTTAGAATTAATGTCAATAAGTCTTTGCTCTACATATCCTTGCTCTAGTTTACATATTTTTCTTTATTCTTAACTTCTCCAGTTTGAAAATCATTTAAGTTATAATGACATATTTGTATTTTTTTCGTAATGCTGAGGTCCGAGGCCATATATGGATTGTTTTTATGCCTCCTAACCTATAAATTATGACCATAGTTTTATAAAAAAGCACCCTTCCTGTACGAATTGCTATAACAAAGTGCCAGATCAGTGTAATGTTTTGATATAAACGAAAAAGAACTTTTGCTTGCTACGCTTAAAGTACAAAATGGCTCGTAAAGACTGAAATATCGGCTTCGAATCAATTTTATATCACGAATGATGGCGATAAAGTCACATATAGATTTATCTTTTATATGAATTTATTTGCAAAAGACCATAATCCGAACGTATGAAATGTAAACTGACCTTAAGAAAAAATGCTAACAAAGCGTGGATTCTCGTGACATTAGTGGCCGCCGTAAGCTTCTGTGATGTGGATAGTGACTTCATTTAATATTCGGTACTTATATTAAGCTCTCTTTTAGCTTTCTTTCCTTATATTATTTTGATGTTAAGAATAGACCTGTCAACTTACCGGGACCAAAGATATTTTGGATCTTACGCACAGCTATTTATGTGACTTCACCAATATTTTGCCTTATATGTATATTTCACAAATATTGTTATTTAATTATTCTCACATTGTAACATATAAAATGTAAGGTGTCAAAAAGACTGATTAAAGCCATAAAGCTTTTTTCGTCCATGATTGTAAGGTCAGAAAGAAAGCAACAAAAGTGGTTGTCAGTGAAAGCTTAGGGGTTCAGAATTCAGGAAACCACTCCGAGGTCCTGATTTCAAATATTGGCGCGCACATCTTTACGAAAAATTTGAATTTAAAGTATTCAACTTTATAATGTGCCGCAAGGGTTAAGGGAAACATGGTAAGAAAACCTGCGCAGGTCCAGTCTCTGGAGATCTCTGGATTTCTATAATGTTCTTTAAGGCGTGTGAAATTCATTCATCTGTACTTGACCAGCGTCACAGAATTTGGTGTTAAATCTTCACATTCTGACGCAGAGGAGACCCGTTTCCACCAGTGAAACGATAAAAGGGGTTATGAATTTGATAATGAAAGCAGTCGACATCATAGGAATGCGGCCCTATTATGGGTAGTAGGCTTCCTTAGTTCCTTCGTTATGATTATTAAGTGTATTATGATGAACAAAAAACTGTTAGTTAAGACTTTGCTAAGCTTGCAACTATACATTCATAAAAAGAGAACGCGCTTTAAAACTAAGTTCTGGACGCTATTATTATGATTTTAATTTTGAAGCAGTAGGTCCCTCAAAAGGAACCACTGCATTTACATAAAGATAATAAGAAATTAGACGTCACAAACAAAACGAGACAAGAAAACATGTTTTTGTTTTTCAGCGCAAAAGCAAAATAGGAATTATATTCGGAGAACTCGGCACAGGCCACAGCTGTAGGCAAATCGAATTTACTTCCTCTGTAGCTTTTTTAAGCGACGTTCACGAAAACAAATTTTCGAATTGCTTATGATTATAAGCTTCATAATTTAGTATTAACACTAACACGTAATTTTTATTCTTACCGTATAATGAAATACATAGAAGATTTTTATTGTGACCTGCTGTAAAGAGAAAAATATACAAAATCCAAACATACATAGGTATGTCATTTGTGATGTCATCTGTGATGAAACAAATGTTTCTAAATCATTATAATAAATAAGTTGTTATACTTCATCAAGTATAACAACTTATTTATTATAATGATTTAGAAAAATTTGCTTTATCACAGAAATGTGCGTTGTTATGGCAATACCCGGGATTAACCGTCACTTGATCATGTTACTGCAGTGCGTGTTAATACATATATTTAAATTTAATGGCCTCGTTGATCGTGTTGGTTGCAAGTGCGACTGCTGATCGGGAAGTCCTGGGTGTAATTCCCGGGTCGGGAACTACTACATTTTTCTAATTTTGATTTTCTAGTAGTAGCTCGGAGTCTGGATATGTGCCCGTTGTAGTGCAATAGGTTCACCACCTATTCCATATTGGGACGTAGACGTAACTGGTGAACGTGGGAGTGTTTTACATTCCTCTGCTTACCTGTTCCGGGATTACAAAATATAAAAACATTACTTATTGCAAAAATAATAATACGAAAGCCAGCAGCAGCTGTAAATAAATCGACTTCGCTTCGTCTTTAACTTTCAGAGAAGTTTCGTTGTAGTTTTTCTGCACGGGACCGAACGTAAAACTTCGAAACAATGTTACATCTGTATCACTGTTTGTTTGCATTTTTGTTGTGGGTTTACTTTGCGTTGTTTCGTAAGCATGAAAAGATGCTTTATATTATAATAATAGATGATGAAATTGCTTTTAATGGCTGAATGTAATTTTGTTCTTACCAAATAGCAAATGTTGGCTGACGGGGGTGCTAAAAGAGTTTCTAACCGTATGCATGTATGAAAATTTAGAACTGTAGCAAGAGCACGTTGGGTCTGTAAGGATATATTTAACATTCGAAGCTTTCTACATACCTCGTGAGTAACGTGCCAGTATATAAATAAGAAAGGTAGTTAAATGCCTTGAATACTTACTAATATTACAGTAATGGATGGTTCGCTGTGGCTTAACTCTCTGATGTGATGGGAATTAATTGCAATACCTAGTTTTGTAATGCGGTTAACTTTAAAAATAATTGACCTCGTTATCCTTGAAACCTTTACATTGAATGGTTTGTGTGTTTGTTTTCTGTACCAATTCTGTACCAGTTCTGAAGGACGCACGTGCCGAGGGAGGCCAAGACTTACCTGCTTCATCAATTAGGCCAGATACTGGCTGATGGGAGAGTCAGATGTCTCCGCAACCGGCGTGCATGTATGAAGACAGAGATGAATGTAGAAGAAGCGCGGCAGGCGTGTAAGAATAGAGATATTTGGTGCTCTCTGCCTACCCCGTGAGGTACCTGGCGTGAAGATATGTATGTATTTATGTACCAATTATCTACTTTTAGATTAAAGCAAGACTGATCGTATTATTGCTTTGCAGTAGAAATTGAGGTAAGCGGGTGACATTATAGCGAAATTTTGGTCGTTGTGCGAAAGCTCTACAAATGGAAATATTTCTATAAAGGTATGAAACAAGGAAGAAAACGTAAAAGTGGGTAGGTAATACATAGGAGAGACTTAAGTTACAAAGAACTCGGGCCGCAGCTGTAAATAAATCGAATTTATCTCGTCCGAGAATTCCAAGGAAGTTTCTTTGTCATTTTATCAGTAATTTTATACATAAGGGCTCCTTTGTAATATTATTTAAATAAGACTCCCGATGTATCTATATATATTTAGAGAAAGCCAAGGGCATTAATATCGAGTCTCTTAACACCCTGACCCGAAACACCATATATGGCCATGGGGCATAGAACACGGTGGGAATAAACGTTCGTAGCACAATATATCAGTGTTTCAAGCGTCCAATGTCGCATTAATCATGGAAATATTTTAATAAGACGACAATCGTAAAGCCATGTAACAGGCCTTTGGGACGTTATAACTTTGGGTATACTTTGGGTCGGACACTAACTCATGTATACATATGACCGCAGTTCAGCGACGCGTTAGAAAATGCTTATGAGAGGAGACACACGTGCTAATGATGGGATGTGTTTGACATCTTAGAAACCTATAACCTAAAGTCAACAAAGAGAAAAGCGGTGCAAATGCAAAGTCTGTGAAGATGTCAATGCGATGAGCGTTCGCGAAGCCCAAAGAGACGGACAGAATGCACAAAGAGTGTGCTGTTTGTCAACAAAATTCTGCATTTAAGGCATGTGCGGTAAAACCATACAAATTATACCTGTCAAATTTCAACTTAATAAACTTCTCTGATTTCTCAATAGATGTGCAATATACTTTATTACATTTGTTACTCAATTTCATATTAATGGAGATTCAGGTTGTTATTGTTCCAATTTTGAATTTATCATGTTATACCCTCGTCTATCTAACCAGACCTCATCAAATTTCAGGAGTAGATACATGATAACATCCGTAACATGTCATGTATCGGGTTTCACCTGTACTGTCCTGTCAGAGCAGATTCGAATAATTCCGGTAACGTAATTATAATCGAATTACGTAATGCATCTATTGTTATGTGTATTCAGCTGTATTCATTCGCCATATTGTAGAACGGATATGAGTGGAGATGTTTACACGTATAAGAACTTAATAGTTTAATAATATATTGTATAATTAGTTACATACTATGTGTATTAATGGTCGATTGGTCACAGAGGAATATCTTTTAGATGATTACTGACATTTTTGTTTAAAATATTTCCATTTTCTTATAATATTTTTTTATGGATTGAATGGCTAACTTTACACTAGTAGAAAGACTTCAGTCGTCAAATTGACAATTCCGTGAGGTAAATTTGGTATTTTTTTTAAATTTACACCTTCTTCAAATATATGACACTTTTTGACTTTTAATATTTTGTAGCTTTACAGTTCTCCTTTAAATATAAATTTGTTATCTTAATTCGTTTCAGAAGTACATTGAGTCATAATCTCCAAAGACTCATTTCTATATTTTTATTTTGAACGTCCTAAATACATTAGTACCTCAGTATTATTACAATCTAACCTATTCGTTAAAATGACGGGTGGGGAAGATAGGATCGATGCAGTTGAATTTGTCGATACGGCAGATACGGATCATGTATTGTCGACCAACAACACATCATTGTCGTGGGACTACTCAGATTCGTTTCGCTCGACCTCAGATTTAGTATACGATTGATGAATGTTTTGTTTCATAATGTTTTTTGAGCGAAATTAATTATTATTTATTATTAAAATGTAAAGCTAAGCGCATCAATTGTTTGTTGAGATTTTTCGTTTAAACGTTTATATATGTAAATGAAATATTTTTGTAATGGTAACACTATGTGTACAGTTATAGAATGAATATTCTCGAACCATTGTTGGAAGAAAATTTTACTGAGAGATTATTACATGATATTAATTGAGATGTTCTAGCCCCAAGTTGTTGAAAATAAATGAATAAATCTTATTCTGAAAAAAAAATTCCGAATGTAACTCAATTTAATATAGAAAAAAATCAAAGATATAAATGTTTCATATACGACAACATACACTATGTGGTAAGATTGATTTATTTATGCATTATTGTATTACTTTTAGCTTGGTCTAACAAGGAACGGACTTAATGCTTATGAGTGGTATTCTCTACCGGGAATCCTGGGCGGAGGGCTGTCAGCAACAATGCAATATCCAAGTAAATGCAGTTGTCGATTTGCAAAAGATAGCTGAGGCTGAGGCTGGATGCCCCAAGTCGAGGACAGGGCGCGATGGCGCTCCTTGGGGGAGGCCTATGTCCAGCTGTGGACGAGATAGGCTGATGATGAAACGAAAATATTATATGAAAAGTATAATAAATGCGTAAGTCAACTCAGATAAATGATGCCAGATGCACACATGTTTACCGTGACCAATGATTTTTCTCATGCCGTTATCGACGAACATGAGCACTTTAAGTAATAAATATTATTAATATCATTATGTAAATCGTGTTCTGTAAATGTGGTGCTATTGGAAGCTTCTACACTTACCTACTGTTATTTAGAAAATCGCATAAAAAGAGATCAAAAATTTATAAATATTCTAGCACCGTCAAGTATTTATTTTTCATTTACTGAATCGATGGTAGGAAGCTCATTATTAATTAGGAACTTTTAAGATTAATAAAGTTTTATTTACAGCCCAATTTCTCCAGTCCGGCTCAAGGTCAGTTGGATGTGCAGCGTCCACTTATGACTGCTGTTTGCTCATATATGCTACTCACTTCACATAAATAAATATCTAATAATAATAATAATATCTTGGGACATCTCCACACACGGCCATCTGATCCCAAAGTAAGCATCAACAGAACTTGTGGTATGGTAACCAGACGGTTGATATATTACATAAGTACCTACATATAAATATATACTTAAATAGATGTTTTTTTTTTGTTTTTTTTTCTGTTTTTTTTTAACTATGTTAAATTCTAACAATGAAATACGTCCAAACAAAAGCTTAGTAACGCGTGCTAGGCGAAATCATGCATATTTTTGATAGGCACAGGAAAAATTATTAGAAAAATGATTGAGAATATTATAAGAGAATAAAACGGGAACCCTACATACAAGGTAGTCGATGGTGAATTAATTTAGTGAACACGCAATGCAACCGGTCATTATGTTTAGAAATGAGTTGTATTTCCTGATAGGCCGCACCACTTATAGCGGCGAATTTCTTGTGGTTTTGACTTTCTTCAACTTCGTTAAATGTATTTAAATTTCTCATATCTCATAATCATACAATTTCAATCTAATAAGTGTTTTCGATTTATCTATGTCGAAACAGACGAAAACATTAAAAAACTAAGTTTAAATTGGTCATTGTGTTTTCATTGTGTTTCAATTTCCGAGCGTAGTTTATGTAGGTATGAAATGTGAGGTCCGACATTAAACAATAATTGCAGTCAATAAATTTTAAACCTATACAGTAAGTTGGACTGTTTTGTGTCCCTCCCATTCAGTTTCATTTCGTAACATATACCCGAGTTTTTGTACTATAAATAAATGTAAAGGTTTTATAGTAAAAACTTTAAAAATACATTATCTATTGCATTTTCATAGGTACATGCAAATACGTAAGTAAGTTCCAATGTTTGTCGTGAAGCAAGATGAAGATGATATCAGTGATTTATGTGTAAATAAGTAACGGAGATATGAGGGGCAATTTTCTTGCGCCCCGCTGGGATAAGTGAAGGCGCGCGCACGCAGGAAGTGGGCTCGTCCGGCGCTACGCCTCGCTTCCTCTCAGACTGTCGCTACTTCCGTTTCCGGATGATCATGGAGACATGACTTACGAGAATACACCCCGCCCATTCTCGCGAAGTTCTCTTAGCGAATAGCTTTAATCTCACAATTTATTTGCTTGTCAATATCAGGAAGGAGCCACGCGGCAGACGTTATGATTGATCGTATCGGTTCAACAAGCAGGAACGATGTGTATGTATCTAGTGTACAATGATTTAGTGTATTTAGTCGGGATTTAGATACGGTATAAGGTTCAGGGACTAATTACTAAGTGGAGCTGAAGCTATCAACTTACGCTGTAACATAGGCAGGGCTGCATTAAAACTACAGATCTTGTGGACCTGTTCTCTAACCGCACAAATTATCCATCTATTAAAAGATGAAATACTATATACGGGTATTACATTAAGACAAATCAGAACGCTTACCGGTTGATATAAACATTGAATCTCACTGCACAATTAATTTCAATCCGCTAGCTTTGGCGTATTCTTTGAATAGAGTTATAACTTCATTGGATTTCATATCAAGTGGTTCATAAGTCTGTGAAGACAAAGTGTGAAATAGTGTGACATATTATACAACGCAGCGGAAAGGACAGGAGATTATTAATTTGATGCATCGCAGAGATAAAGCGGTGTTGGTACAAGACGGGGGCTGATCGTTGCTCATCGCGGGCCGCGTCGAACATGTGGACAATCTTTCACGCTCATCTGTGAACTCACCCTTTTATTCACCGATGGCGTTAGCTTACTGTGGATCTAATATGCTAGATGAATTAATAAGATTCTTCAGGTTTATTAACATAACATCATGTGTAGTAAAGTGTAGTACGCTTCTACGATTCATGTGTCATATGAGCGAGATGTACCTACTGTTTTAAAATGAACTTGTTTTATTGTGTAACTTGTGAAATTGTGTCATTTGTTGTAATTTTCAAAACGTGGTTTTCAAACAGCAAAATAATCGTGAACTGACTGAGCCGATATTTTTTGAAAATGGAATACAGCAATTAACCGTAGAAAATAGCATCTCTATTAAGGGAACTTATTGGCGTATATACATTGGATATTTTACTGGTCGGATTCACACCAATGTCGTATCCACATGTGCTTGCTCTGTTGATTAGAGTCCAGAGCGTGGGGGTGCAGGGAAGAGAGCGTGAAATTGTCTGCTCACTTCTGTAAATATAATTTCGACGACAAAAGGACTATAAACGATATACTTTATAGTACGGTGCGGGGTCGGGTGCAACTGCGTGTCGCATTTCTCGTTACACGATTTAAAATCATCACCCTCGTCACCGTATCGATTATATACACGAACGCTGTTTGTGGCATTATCTATAATTTTATCAGTATAAAATAGTTCTTGGTTATAGCTGTTGCTTCGTCAAGCCGGCTCTCGTGTGGGGTAGGCAGCGAGGCATCGTGTACAATGTGTCTTTGACCTCACGGAACGGACGTGGTTCTTCTGCATTTATCACATTCTTCGCACACGAAAATTGGTTTCGGTGACTTCAGACTCAATTAGTGTCTGATTTAATTGGTTCATGTTTACATAATATTTACCGTAGAATGTTTTATTATAATATATTTTAAACCGCATAAGAAGTGAATTCATACCTGCCTGTCACTTGATACTGATAAGTCGATGTAATCTATATTGGATGTTAAATTATCATTATCATCGGCCTATTTCCGTCCACTGCTGGACATAGTGGACATAGTTCACTGTATATTAATATTTGACATTACACATATACATTAAACCCAAGAATATGGGTTGAAGTCATGATGATAAAGTTATGTTTGAGACTTATGGAACTAAGTTGAACCGTTGTTTTTTTACTGCTTTATTCAATGTTGTTTTTTTAATATTTTATTCGAGATATTTGAGAAGTTTGAGGTTGGGTACAATTTTAATAAGGTGAAACTAGTGTATAATATATGAATATACCTAGATATATTAATTAGCCTGCTATAATTAAACCAAACGTAAATATGCTGTGGCGTGATATTGGAGAGGCCTCGCTCTCGCGGGAATAGGCTGATCTGAATGATAATGATGAACCAAGCTTGTCTCTATTCAACAACTTAGCGCAGAAGTTCGTATTTGTAATCTTCATGACATCATCACTTCATTTTAAATAATAAGATATACCTGTGATTTGACTGTGGTTACCTGCGACCTATTTTTTCGCATTAAACCGTCTGAACTTGAGGAATGAAAAAAAAGTAGCATCACGCCTGTAATCCCCGAAGAGGTAGGCAGAGGAATGTAGAACACTCCCACGTTTCACCAG
>DWDV01002880.1:0-11122 GCA_018245615.1 Mimoniades ocyalus | reverse complement strand
TTATGGAGCGGTTTGTCTAGGCACAGCTACGTGCCCGTTCCAGCTGTTCTCTGCGATCCCCAACCCGCATGCCCAGAGTGGAGATTCTGGGTATAACCCCTCAGGGGAGGCCTATGTCCAGCCGTGGACAGCAATAGGCTGATGATGATGAATTTATCTTATTACAGCTAAAATAAATATCCGAATGATATTTTGATCCTAACAATATATATTTATATTTAAATTCTAAGCGGTTAGCAATAACCGCATAACAAGTTGCCATATTAATTATTCTTGCGATGGTCCAGGGAGCGCCTGGTCCGCGCGGGCGTGAGGGCGGAGTCGCTAGAACCCGAGTGGTGCTTCCAGAACGAGGGCTACTGCTACAACTAACCAGTGATCGACATATCAACATTATAATATTTTATTATTAATTTTTAATCGCAGTTCACTCTTAACTATTTTGTCTATGTAAGTTTTTAACTCAAATTGTATTAAGTAACTACGTAATAAATGTCCCAAATATACGTACTATCATTTCATTTCTTTCCTCTTTGCGTGGTTTAGTAAGACTCTGTTTCTGGGCATGAAACTATGAGCATTCCGAAGAGAGTGTTTTCATATTTGTCAGAACTGCTGTTATTCTGAATTAAATAACTCTTGGAATTCTAACCGTAATGCCGAATTATACGTGAATTGTAAAGTAATTGAATAGCAAGATACCGAAAGAGAGACAGAGACGGAGATGAGAATGCGAGACTTGAATCTTTTTAAATTTAATTTTTATATTGGATATTAACTCCGCCTGGTATACCTTGTCTTGTTTTTTAGGTTTTACAATAGTGTAAATAAATAAATATAATTATTAATTCAACATGCTCTGCCCAGCACATGATCAAAAGATTCTTTTATCGTTTTAGTACACACTGTTACATGTAATCCTATCAGTAAATGTCTATTGCATTTATCGGTAATGATTTCGTAAAAACATCATGCGGCGTCGTGTGAATTGGTAGATCCCAAAAATAAAAGCGCATCACACTTCCTTAACAGTTATGTAATATTTTAGGATACAGTAGGTAATTATTCAATTACACTTAACACAATTATGATCTAAACGGATTCGAGTTCAGACAAATGGCGAAATGGTACCTGTGTGGTGCTCGATCAAAAATTCACGCCACAACAACTGGTTGCCGTTGCCGGTTAGACGTTCCGCTAAAGTGACATTGACAGTTCACTCTCGTCTACAAATCGATACTTCAGCGCCGATCATGTCGGCGATATAGCCGCGCCGTGGTATTACTACAAAATAATACGTTTTGTAACGTTATGGTTGTAATTGTAACCATTATTTAATATTTTGAATTGTGCACGTGACTGTACGAACATTCAATTGACACACATTTTTCAAGTTATTTTTGTAACCTTTTACTGTAATAAACCAGTAATGGCCCGCTATGATGGACGTAATTTGAAATGTTATAATATTTTTTTAAAGAATGTAAAATAAATGTTCCAAAAGCTCAATCTGCCACTGTGAATATTAATACATATATATGTGGTTTATCAGTTGTCTAGTGACTATATAACTCATGTTCAGTCTTGTTTAAGATCGGAAAAAAATTTAATCGTTAAATATAAGACAATATAGGCTTCAATTCTCGCGCATCATGTGACACGTGTACGGTATCAGTCTGAGACATTACAAAAAATACAGAAAAACAAAGACGACACTTGTAAAAATGATAACGTTTTTTATTATTTTAAAATTAGCAACAAAGGAATCACTGTAATATAATAATGAATTGTGAATCGGTTCCCGATTCCTAGAAATTAGTACCGAAGTCCGGGACGTCCAGCCGCAGCGATTTTCGGATCGATAAAGGGCGCGTTGCACGGGCCCCCAAATGGAGGGAACGGTCCCGGGTAGGCGGGACCAGCGAGCGCAGGTCCAGGTCGGCCATACGGTCCAACGTCTTCTCCAATGATACCAACGTCACCGTTACCGCAACCATAAAGAACTGAACCGTGCCCCGATGTGGGAAGGACACCTTCGAGTGCCACCGTGCCTACAAAAGGTAGTCTCCCAGATACGCTAATGAGACCTTCGATGATTAGGTCATCAGCGGTGATGCTAAGTCCAGGTGTGGGCATGCCAGGGTTTTGGAGCAGCAAGGGTCCTTCAGCTGATCCCGCAGAAACCGCGCCAACTAGGCCGAGATTCTCGGCTATTAAGGCCGGGCTATCTTCGAAGCATTGTGAGAATACAGTCTGGAAGAATGATATTTAGATGCAGAATTAAATTATACGTATAAAATATCCCTTAACGTAGGTGGGTTACCTCTGTGTTTTGCATAATTCGAGAGTACGCAACCAAATTAGGTCTGGACCTAATCCTAGGTGACACCATCCAACTTGCGAATCCGTAAAGTAGCTTTGAATTACAATATAATAAGACTACAAAGCCTGTACATAAAGACTCCGTTATAATTTCGTCCAATTAAATTATCCGACTCCATGTACTCGTACGTCATCTCTTTTTTACTTGTTCCAAATGAGTCAATACCTTCTATAGATAAGACATGAAATGCTTCGGTATAGATTGTAATAAATAAAAAAAATAGAAATCTTACCTTAATTAGACAGATTTGGACACAACAGTAAACAAATTTAAATGACATTTCGTTTTATCAAATTAATATTTCGGCATAGGGCCTGGCACTAATAATGCAAAGGTAAGTTTTAAATAATGTCTTCAATTACCCACTGTCCTATTTATAGGTAAATAATGATGATATTTCACAATTGAATTACAGACGTGTAATTGGTTACCAAGTAACCATGTTTTCACGTATTACATTCTGATATTGAACAATAAGTTTGTGTTACGTCACAACTGTTGATAGCGGCGGACATGTTTTATCACTTTTGATACATTTAGAATTAAATAACTCAGTAATTAGGGTCAAATTATATGTGTTGGGTCATCTTAGCTGGCCTAGCGTGTTGCTCAGATTAGACGTTTCTTTAAGTGGGTGTTGTGATATATTGTATACGATATATTGTACACTTTGCAAAGACTTGAAATAGATACACCGTGCAACGTATTCGATGGTTTTTTTTAAAATAATATGTACAAAAATATGTAGTATTTTTTATTAATGTAAGATATTATAACGTACGCACTTCTAAGATGTACTGACAACGATCATATAAATTATATGAAGTCATATGCATGTTAGCATTATTTATATAGGTAGTTTATTTGCGTAGGTTGCTAAATTGCTTTCCAATTATGTAACGAGATATGATAAACCTGATATACATGATTATAATTATATTATTATCGCACGACAGTCGGACTGCGTGCACTTTTGGCATTGCATTCTATATTATGCGAATGCTTTAAATCGTGTATTATTTTTATTGTATTGTTAATTAATAACAAGATAACCTAGTGGCTTAGATTTCAACATTCAATATCGAGGATCTCAGGATCGAACGCTGTCACACTTCTGACTTTTATAAGATATTTTTGTTTGGAGATTTAATATCGCTTGCTATAATTACCAAGATCTAATAATCTCGGTATAAATTTGTATGCCTCACAGGGCTCTATAAAGCTCTCTAAGGCGAGTGGCGTTTGTGAAACTATGCTCGGCGAGCGTGGGAGTATTTCTACGCTTAGCTATGGACACTCAGAGTGGAAGCGTCTGTCCAATAGTGGGAGGATAAAAGGATTGATTAAGACGATGATGATGATGATATTATATTGGAATTGCGTTTTCTTTTGCGAGTGCGGGTGTCTTGTTACATGTAGTCCACGGTGCTCCGGCGTATTGGCAAATCAATAGACCGGTACACCCGCGCCCAACAGTGGTATGCTAAAAGCGTCACATGCTAGCAACATAGCCATTACATACTATTTTTGATTTTTGTCATTTATTCACTTAAATTGACTATAAAATCATATTTAATGAACTAAATGCTGCTATTGTATTAAATATATTTTTGTGGTACAAAACATTTTATGGCAATGTCGGGTTGATGGAAAAAATTGGACCCATTTAGGATAGTCCTATTCTCGAGTTTATCAATGATCATTACTCGCATAAATTTAACAGTATTTACCAAGTGCCAGATTTATTAGCGTAGTTGAAAGTTTTATCAGCTTATCAGGGCAAGATGCCAGCGTCGTCGCCGCGAGTTACCACAACCAGGGCTACCATTACTTGCTACAACCAGTAAGTTATTACAATACACGTAGACGCGAAATACAACCATTGTAAAACTATAAACGGCATTATTATTATGCTATCACGCTACGTATATTACGGGGTAGACGGAGAGCGCAGGATGCTAAATATCGCTATTCTTATAGACCGGAAGTGCTTACTCAATATTTAATCATCACTCTCGTCATACAGGCGTGTCGATACGATGATTCTTACTCTCCCACCAGTTTGTCTGACCTATTTGGTCAAGATACGTGACATTAAACAACACTATGAAGGAAGCGTAAGTAAACAAATAAATGTTAAATTGTATAGCGACTGGTTGTCTATCCGTAATAACGTAACACGTAGGACAGCGACGGTTTTGACCAAGACTTTAAGTGAACTGTGATGCACGAGGAGGTGATCATGACCGTCTTGCATTACGAACTCGTCATTCTTCAGAATGCCTTAATACTGCGACAGAGAGACTTTCTCATAGTGCGCCACTCCTAATTGTTATTTTCCACAATACCAGGTGAGATTGTATTTAAGATGATGTAAAAAATTTACAATTATTATAAAAAATAATGTATTGTGTTCTTTTTATTGTTAACAAAGGATTTGTATTAAAATAATTTATAGATAATTCCGCGTACCTCATCCGGGTCGCTGTACAATCAAGCAACCCTGTCGGCTCCCGGTCATTGATCCCGCGAGTACATGAAATAAAACAACGTATTTTCGCTCTTTATACATTACAAATGTATTTATCAGTGAGGTCAACGTCGTTCGGGCCTGAGATCACTCTATCATTTAAAAAGAACATTCCAAATTTTTCTCTTCCCCGCCAACCAGTAAGTATCTATGTATTTTATTCATTGTCAAGATTATCAATCATACAACTTGACCGTGTTCTTTTATAAATATTGTGTTTTTCTGGAACTTTACATTTGTTGCGTATTTGTTCTTGTATAAGTACTACATTTACAGTAAATAATGATTGTCGCTGCGACAGAAATAACTTTCGATTGTTTTGTGGTCGTTTCTTGCGCGGATTATCTTAGTCATGTTCCTTAGTAATTATTGGTCATTTGAAAAAAATGTTTCTTTGAATGATTACACGCAAAAACTAAAAAAAATATTTGTGTTCTATTTTATTCGAAGTTTTCAAATTACTGTTCTAAATGGGATGTTTCATGATTCGTCAGAAGGGCCAATTATGAAAAGTTACTGTTAAATATTTAAAAAAGGAATAATAATATTGAAAAGTTACAGAACTATTATATTGAAATAGATACCAACTACCTTGGCATATCGTATTTTTTCATTGTTATTAATAGGAATACTGTTGTTATTGTCAACGTTAGCTTATTCTTGTTTTGTTATAAATTTAAGACCCAGACCTTATTAGGTTTGTTTATTGGTCTCCCAATTAACTAATAGTTGGCTAGTAAATGAGGACATACAAACAGAATTATAACACAATGCAGATAAGCAAAATGTGGTACATATTATTGAGTATAATACAATGGGTGCATTTGAATGAAAATGACTTGTTTTCGTTTTACATTACAAAACCTTAGAAAATCAGTCGATAAATTAGTAATTTCTGACTACCTAATGATCGAGAGGTCCTGGGTTGAAATTCAGGGTTGGGAACTAAAGGACTTTCTAATTCAGTTTTTCTAGTAGTGCCTCGGAGTCTGAACATAATATGTATGTCCGGTGAATGACAGGCTCACCACCTATTCCATAATACGTAACTAGTGAAACCTGGGAGTGTACTATACCCCTCTGTTTGCCCCTTAGAGAATTACGAGCGTGATGCTACGTAATTTATCTGTTAGTCATATTTGTTTATTTTATATAATTATGTGTGTAAGTGATATTATGTTCTTTATATAACACTAACTGATACCCGCTGCTTAAAAGTAAAAAGAGCAATTAAAAATAAACTTTGCTAATCTTAAAAAAATGCTAATAATTGAAATTTCTTTAAACTTTACATTAAATGAAGATATCAGCATAATATTTTTAAGATAAGGACCAAGTGTCTAAGAAGTTAAATCAAAACAATTGGATTTAAATCCATCTAGTAAGTACTTGTGTGATGCGCGCACAATGACAGTCCTCTAGTATTTTGTTTATATACATACATAGACATCATATTATAAGGAAACACTTCCTTAACATCAGTTCTCACGGAAAACCAATGTATATTTTTTTCTTATAATAAGTCTCAACGTCTTAAAACCGAAACAGATAATTTAAGTCGCAGATTAAGCTTTATGAACATATGTATAAAAATATTTATATTTATGAAGAAGAACATAAAATTTTATATTACGCCCATTAATGTGGCCAGGAACTGTTATTCCATATACATATATGAGCTGTGGTAGCCCTCTGGATTATTAGTGAGTCTTCCGCGCCTGCGGTCTGTTCTGTGGTTCAACTCTGCGTAAGTACCTGCGATTTTAAAAATTTTGTGAACAAACAGAACGATGAAAATGTGAAAGATAATATAATGGACACCAGTATGCTCACATTTAGATATGTATATGGACGTATTACTAACTTTGTATAAAACCTTTTCAATGTTGATGAAATTTATTTTATATTTCGAAATTTTTATAATGTACCTAGTGTAGTTGATCAGCTGTCAGATTCCTACAACACACATTCTATCTAGATTGACATCAAATGGGCGTGATTGCTTCACATACATTATTATTGTTTTGACTTTACAATTTTTATAAAAAAAATCCCTATCAACATAAACTCATACGTGTGTATATTGTTTTTGCTATTCAGTGTATATTATTTATAATTACTAAAGAGCTACGAACAAATTGTCAATAAATTAATTAACCAATATTGTAGTGTATCAATAAAACTTAAATTATTAATACGCAGTATACATGTGCCTATTTATGAAAAATTTCTCATCATCATCAATGTCACATCATCTTTACCGTCGCACTGCTGGACAAAAGCCTTTCTCAAGGCGTGTCATAACACTCGGTCCTCCGCCGGTCTACTTCTTGAGCTATTGTAAATTAATTATTGTAAAAATCTCGGCTTATTGTAAAAATTGTAAATTATGCCCTCTTATCGTCGTTTCGCTCCATTAACGTCCACTGCTGGACAAAGCCTCCCACAATTTGCCACAATAACGGCGCTCTGTTTTTAGAAACCGCCCGTGCCCAGTTAATTTGATACGTTGTTACAAAACTAACCGCACAGTTAAACGCCAACTGTTCAGTATCCGTCTAATGGTTTCGTAGTTACTTAACGATTGTTAACCTAGTTTTAAATTTATTTAGCTATAAAACTGTTCCTCTTCGGTAACGCAGGCCGTAGATATGTAACAGTTATTTCTGATGCGCCTTTGCAACCCGCGTTTCTGGAAATGAAGACGAACTATGTTACAGAGACAGACGTAGCTTTAGTAACTCTCTGCATTAAGTGGTCTGTGATGAGTACGCGCTCCATTGGGTGTCCTAAGTCCTAAGACTACCTTGTTATATCAGTAAAGAAAGAAAATGAAGTACTTAATAGGTAGGTATGTTTGGTAAATGAGTTAGAAAGTAGGATGAGAAAGTAAATTAGCGTATTGTGTTTTAATTTGATTGCAATAAACAGACGAGGCAAGTTTCACTATCACCAACGTAAAAAAGATTTTACTATGTATCTAAAGCACCGTATATAAATCGTAGATGGTTTCGTCTAGTCATTCTCTGTAACCTAACTGCTCTGTACATTCACACAATTAATACTTAGTCCTACATACTCGTATATTTATTTACAGATACACAATACATAATGTTCGCAATTAGTTGATTAATTAGGTGAAGTTAACAAATTAAGCATAACTCTGTGAACAAACTGCTCTGTGAACGATTCCCAATAAGTTGTACATGGCTGGGCGACTACAGTGTGGTCGAGTCTAGTAGTGTTCTGGAGTTGTAACGATGTGGACGCTTGCGGGGCTGCTCGCGCTGGCCGCGTGCGCGTGCGCCGTCACCCGCGACCAGTTCTACCCGTACGGCGCGGGGCTGGATGTGCGGCTGCCCGCGGGCCGGGACCAGGCCTCCCCCGAGCTCACCCTCAACGTGCCCATCGTGCTATACGGCGAGACCTACGAAACTATCTTCGTGAGTTAACTTAACCGTTTTGCACTCTAAAACCCGTGTGAAAAGTGAAAGTGTATGAATGAGGCCTATGTCCACCTGTGGGCTGAGACAGGCTGATGATGATTTCCACAGATCTGTTCATTTGATTATAATTAGAATTTCCTGATGAAAGCGTTATCATTATCGCCCCCATTACAAAGTAATTGTTGAACATGTGTATCCTCTCGGAGTGAGAAGAACTAAGGAACAGTCATTAATGAAACATGTCTTTATAATGTTATTGTCAGTATACCATTGACAATATTGGTCCAAATGAACAATTTAGAATAAACATAAGTTCGCTTATCTGCTTTGTAAATTAATTTGGAACTTGTAAAGGTAGGGAGGAGTAGAATTTCGATGTCTTTCTCTGTGTTTATCGTGGCTCCAATATTGTACACCTTGTATAACTAGTGGATATATTATACATTCGACTTGCCTTAAACTAAAAGACCGGTTCGGTTTTTCTAACTTGAAATTCGTAGCAGTGGCTCGGAGTCTGGATTTGTGCCCGGTATATGATGGAAAGTATAATATGATGGAATGTGTAACATCACAGGTGAATAGTAAAAGCACCTCTGCCTACCACTTCGGGGAATTACAGGGGTTAATGTTGTTATTATTAATGCATTATTTATTTTGTACAACCTTCGGAGGCAGTTATAAATGGGAATATAAAGTACCTACATTATTCTTATTGTACTAGCGGCTACTAGAATGTGAACCTCAACTAAACACATCAAACACACACCTTAACACACACATTAAAGAAGTTAATAAATCTTTCATTTTGAATAGAACACAGGTTATTGACATTCATCCTAAATTTGGTTATGGGTTTATTAAAAGCCGTTAACCGAAAACCGAAATTAAATTATGCCTATGCTTCTGGACAATGAAACTGAATATTATTCGTTCTGTTTTTTTTTACTCAGTAAATAATAATACAACGATGAAGTAGCATGGTTATTTGAATATGTCTCATTGATATATCGTTACTAGTTATTATGTATATTATGTATAGTTAAACTTGCAATTTCCCCTGTATAAGGCCCGTGCAATCGTGGTACTATATCTTGTTGCTTTTATAATAACTGGGGGTAAAGATTGTAAGAAAGAAAGATAACATTTCTTCACACTCATCATATATGCAGTTATAATAAAAAATGAGGTGAAAATTGATAAAGACCTTCAAAGTATAAATTTAAATATGGAACAATAAATGTAACAAAGCTAAAATGTACGTAGTACATACAAGTCATGTTATGTAATCTTACCTGACAGAAGTGTTAAACCGGCTCATGGGAGCAGTTCAATGAGTTGTAAGTGTTGTAACAGTGATCGGAGCTATAATTCAGGATTGACTATTTCCAAAGCTCGTGAGTTTTCTTGTTATGAAATTTAGACATTACTGGTCAATGACTCCAGGATTGCTCATGCCCACATACTGTGGCTCACATGCTGGCGTACTTTGACAGTTAACAGATATGACTAGTTGATAAACAAAAGCATCATCTATGTTTTTAAAGGTCTCTGTTATAGGTCTTTCGGTGAAGACATCTGATTCAGATTCTACGAGTATACCTATCGCTTATTTATTTCAACAATATTTTTGTACAAATAAACAGTAAATAAAATATAACAATTGGTACGTGAATTACATCGTTAACTACGTGTTTGCATTGTACATTTTAATAAAACCAACTGCAATTATTTGCAACGGCGATAACATTCGGGTGCAGCCGCAGCGGAAGCGTGTGGGCGGAGGATGGTAGCGGTCAACGACTGTGCCGGTGCGCTATAATCCTATTCTTCTTCACGAAAAACGAAACATCCTGTATTAACTAAAAACTGAACATCATATTGACTATAACTATTTGGGTATCTTATAAGAATTTGTCATTTTTTTAGTCAGTTGCGTTATTAGGTACAAGTTTACGTCAATGCAGCTTGTCACATGTACACATTGCTATTGCTTTTGGCGCAAAATTGATAGATTTAGGTAATTACATGTGTTGTTACATGTGAGTGTTCTACATTTCTCTGCCTACCTCGTCGGGGATGACAGGCGTGATGTTAGGTTTTTAGGTAATTACAAAAAGCGTGCCAATTTTAGTTACTCAGTTCAGTACTTCAGTTCATGTAAATAAAAATTATTTTTATCTTAGTGCATGTTTATCTCACTATAATTTAGTGGCGTAGGCGTAATGCTAGTGCTGTCAGAATATTCTGGGTTTGTTTTTTGGTGGCAAATTAATTCCCGTGTCACAGAAAAATGTGACTCGTTTTCGGGTGTGAAATAAAGAGTTATAATGATATATAGATTATACAAGAGATTCTAATTTAGTTCTTATTCATAGTACTTATTAACGTAGAATTATTTTATATCGGTGTCTAAAGAATGAATTGAAAAAAAATGTACCTTACTCAATTGTTGTACTTTATGTGAAAAATGGAGTGATAGGATCAAGATGTGGTTGGGAACGAGACAGCAATAAGATTGTGAAGAAAGGATGGAAAGGAAGGCACGATATTTTATGTCAGTACGTGGCAGCGTTGCTAGATTTTTTTTTGTAAGTCGGAATTTTGAAACTTTTTGAGTGAAAAAACCCGGGATTTTTTCGTCGAAAGCGGGACATAGTAAAAAAACGTATATAATCGGAGTTTTTAAATATCTCGTATAACACAGTCACGTTGGTCGTGTTGATTGCAAGTGCGACTGCCGAGCGGAAGGTCCTGGGTTCGATT
>DWDV01002879.1:0-11122 GCA_018245615.1 Mimoniades ocyalus | reverse complement strand
TTGGCGGACCCCGTGCCGGGATACAGTGTGTTGTAAAAGGCGACTAAACTCGGCGTTGGCAGATCGCGGTGTGGCGCGGTCTTCCTAGGCACAGTTAAATGCCCTGACCGCCTATGAGCTGCAGCGTAGGCGGTGCGAAAGGCTGTGCTCTGCGATCCGCAACCTGCGAACCCAACGTGGAGGTCATGGTCATAACCCCTGAGTCCTATGTCCAGCAGTGGCCTCCAATAGTCTGATGATTATGACTCTTAAATATTTCTTTGCTTTAATTTCAGTTATGGCTGAATCTAGCAGAACGACAGTTAACCGCTAGGGGTATCGAGTGGAGCTCAGCCGAGCGCGCCTGCTTCCGTGGTACCGCGCTGCCCGATGATGCTGAATTAGGGGCGCAAATCATTAAAGTATGCTATACTGTTCATGATTTTCTTGTAGGTACAACCTTTATTATACAAACCTGGCTCTTCAGTGTTTCAACCAATTTTATGTTTTAACCGTTTCTTTCTCATAGTAACTTGTTAATATGATCGAATCGTTTTATTCACATATATCAAATGCATCCCTAATAGTAACTCAAATTCATTAGTCTATTACAAGTATAGCTGAAAAAAAAAATAACTTATTTATGTAGGTATTATTATTATAGTAAATGTGCTTAAGTAAAGATACTCGTACATTAAATGTTACTAGTTCTCAGGAAATTTGAAAATCGAACAAGACCTCTACCACTACTACTACGCCTAATTTAGAACGATCCCATAACTGGTGCCAAATTGGACAATAGTATATGTGAATTTTAGAGACACGTTAATTTGCATTGGACTCTACAGTTTGCATAGTAACACTGGAATCGTACAACAAAAATATCTCAGAATCTTTGGTATCGTACAAAAAACCTTCCTAATGTTTTCAGGACTTACACCGCACCGGGTGCTCACTTTTCTGCGGAGCAGAAGGTCGTGAAAATCAGGCAATGCTGAGAAGAGTTTTATTAGCGTATGCTAGGTAAGAATTGCTTTTTTTACAAAATGCTTAGGTTTTATAATTCAAAATCGAAATAAAGAAGGACAAGCTAAAACCAATATACATGCATGTGAGGATAACACAACAGTAATATAGTGATATCCAATAACCAGATAAGAAATATTGAAGTAATTTTGAACGCTAATAAGATTAATTTTTTTCAGGTGGAATAAAGAAGTAGGTTATTGTCAAGGTTTCAATATGTTAGCGGCCATAATTTTAGAAGTTATGGAAAAATCTGAGGCGGATTCATTAAAGGTACATTTCATTGGAAGTCCGACCTGATGATTCCTGTACATTTACATGCTCGTAGCATCTGTGATAAGAATGGCACAAGAAAAAAGACAATACTATTTTATCAGTTATCATTAAGCAACCGTTATTTTTTCCAAAAATCTTAAAGCATCTAATCAATGTGACAATTAATTAAGGTTACCGATAGAATATAACCTCCCGCTCTCATTTCTTAGGGCAGCTAAATATTTTATAAATGATCATGAATTTATTGTTCGGTTATATTGTTTGCTTGCAGGTAATGATATATTTAGTGGAGGCTGTGCTGCCGGAAGGTTACTTTGCGGACGATCTCCGTGGACTATCCGCGGACATGGCCGCTTTCAGAGATCTGCTCAGGTTGCGTCTTCCACGTTTGGCTAATCATATGGACTACTTGCAAAGGATATCTGACGGTAAATATAGTCGTAATAAGATGAATTTCATTATTTTACATTTAGATTTAACAATATTTTTTATAAAATTAATTAACTTTCAAATTCAATTATGGTGCTTGTAGTTTTATTGTAAGACAGTATTATATTCTAAAAGTATACTTTTCAGGTGGAGGTGTAGAACCCCCGTTGCCAGACGTTTTCACGATGCAGTGGTTCCTAACGTTGTATGCCACCTGGTTACCTCGGGAGTCATTACTCAGAATATGGGACCTCATCCTTCTAGATGGCAACGAGGTCTTGCTGCTGACGGCGCTAGCAATTTGGGACATGTTACAAGAGTATACTGACATTCGATTACTGATAAATGTCTTATAACAGTATTTACAACAAAAAAAATGAATTTAAAAATTTGCTTTGACTTGACGTGATGTAAATCAAAAATGTTCTTCTATTACAGTCGCATTTTGTCAGCGCGATCCGCAGACGAATTCTATAGTTGTATGGGAGGAGGCGCGGGTGCAGTGTGGGAAGCTGGTGAAGGCCTTGTAGCCAGAGTGGTCGCGTTCGGCTCCGCGCCAGAGTTACCGCGCTTACGCAATCTTCACCGATATCGAGTAACTCCTCCGGCGCCCCCCGCGCCACCGTCCTACCACCCGCCCATACAGTCTGCGGTATGTTAACATGCCAAATGTTTGTACATATAACAACAATTTGAAATGTCTCAGGGGCTAAAGATAGCTGTTTTCATTTAATTACTATAAACTAGCACGTTTATACGAAACGATTTGTCTCTGAACGTCGAAATAGTAAATTTTTTTTGATTGTCACTAACTCATAGTAATACCTACTCCTTCTCTGCTCAATCATATGTTATTACTATTTCGCTTATTGTTTATTAATTATAATTGTGTTAATTTTCGTTTTATATTCAATATTCAGATGCAATCCATGACAAAACGAGGACTACGTCTATTCTATTCTGAAGATGAAGGAGATTCTAGCGATGATGGAAACAAAATGGCTTTAGCTACGGTAACGGTACTTTTTCTAACTATTATTAGGTTATTCATCAATAACCCATTTCACCTTTTTTACAGTTCTGACTTCAAAATAAGAAGGAGTACGGTCGTAGTCTACTGCACTGGCCAAGTATGGTGAGCCTTTTGCCGTACACCGGGTACCTTTCCGTACTCCGTGACACTACTAGAAAATCTAAATTAGAAAACTCCTGAACTGCCCGACTCGGAATTTGAACCCATTATTATAATTACTATTAAATGAATAATTTGACATTAATTTAGCGTAATTTAAATATACTTACTAAGTAAAAAGTAGATAGTAATTGAGCTAATTGAATTATTAAAGGTTATGCCACAACGAGAGGAACGATCAGATGCTGGTGATAGGCTTTCTTTGGATATTGGAGCATTAAAGAGACAATATTCCCGACTTCGCGAGAGACAACGACAAGCTCATGTCATTTTAGCTGCAGCCTGCGCTCGCCACGCTGCTGGTAATTATAAATTTGTAACAAAAGTCTTATAATATAAAACCAATCAAGAACATCCGTTTGCAGAGTAAAATATCATTTTTCATTTCAGTTGGAGTACCTACTTCGCCTACGTCATTAACCGTAAATAATTTACTATTAGGAAAAAGTGCAATTGTAAGTTCAAGAGGAAGACGTCTCGGTCCTCCTCCAGGTGCTGTACCTCCTACTCGTCTGACAAGTGAACGTCAAGTACATGAAAAATTAGATTCGCAAGCTCAAGGTACAACGAATGAAACTATCAGTTGGGAAGAAGAGAAGTCTCGTAAATCCCAAAATAGAAGAAACTCTGTAAAATGGAAAGACATTAAGAAAGAAAAATGCCTAGACATAGTTAGAAAGCCATCTATCGACTTAGATGAAACTGGTGATGGTGTAATTGTATCGGAGTTAGAAGCCAATAAAATGATTGCTTCAATCAGATCTCGCAGTTCCAGTGAGAGTTCTTCTTATTCTTCACATACAGCGTCAAGCACCGATACTAGCTTGTGCGACGAAAACGAAAAAGCAAGTGATTCTGAAACTGAACTACCAGACGATGATAAGGAAAATAAAAGTCTGTGTTACAAAAATAATAAATCAATCTCATCACCTGTTAAAAAAGATCCTAAAAAATTGCAATCATCTTCTAATAATGTGCCAACAACTGCAAAATCTCCTCAACTTGAAACGAAATTATCAACCACAGAAAAGTCTGTTAAAGATATTTCAGATTATTTAGATTCAGCTGCTGGAGAACCATTACGAACATATATAGACGGGTTTGAAACCAAATTAAAAAATAATAGCCTGGCAACTACTGAAAACAGAAATTTTAAACCCATTAGTTCTTTTCAATCCCCCTCTTCTCAAACAACACTAGCGTTAATTTCAACTCCCCGTACACCAGCATATTTAGAAACAGCAAAACACGAATCAAAAAGGCCAAACAACTTTGCAAAAACCAACATTTTTACTGAGTTAAGTCCCGTTGATATATCACCGTGTCCTTATGTTATCAGTCCAAAGTCGACTTATGACTATGAACTTTTCGATCCAAACTTTAAGGAAGCTTCCACGTCGTGTGTTGATTTAAGTTCTCGACCTCCTGATATAATAGATAGTTTTACAATGTATCCTAATTTTGTACCAGATATTGACTTATCTGATAAAAATGTTTCCGATGGTGAAAGTCCGCTGAGGAGTCCCGGTTCTGAAAGTATAATAGTGAGTGAAGATGAGCCCCCTATTCCTCTAAAAATTGACAAGTATTTTGAACACAGTCCAGAGTTTTTTGGAGCGCGTTTAAGTGATCCTAATAATGCCGATATTCCAAATAGAAGGCCAACTAAAAGAAACTCGAGATTGCCCAAGAAACCTGATTCATTAACGCTGCAAAGTAGTAACAGCGAAAAAATTTCTAACACTGAAACAGAACGTGCTTCTTCATTGCCACAAAGTCATAGCTATGTAAAAAGTAAATCTCCAAGTCCTATGCGGAAGGATGTTATTGCTACAATACCATGTGATGAAAGCGACAAAAAAATAAAAGACGTGACTCCAATAACTCCACCGTCAAGGGTAGCCAGATCGATGGATGAAAATTCTAAAATTTCGCCAAAAGATTATGCTACTCAATCAGGTCGCAAGAATAGTGAAAGAGCATTGCAAATAATACAAGAAAACTCTCAAATACTAAGCAGAATACTAACAAAACAAAACGTTGCTAATGTAAATGCTGCTGGTAGTCAATGTAAAGATATTAAAAATGATGTAACTTTTAATAGTAAAATTCAAGATGCCTTTGCTGCTAATAAATCGGTTAAAACAATAGAAAGTAAGTTGATAGAGTCTCCATTGCTTAAAGAATCAACATCTGATTCGCTAATTGGTTACATAAAAAGAAAACCAAGAGATAATACGGCAGAAAAAAGCGACTTTCTGAGAGCGCGACCAATTTCCATCGACGACCCATTTTCTTTTGATTCCCGATACACTTTAAAAGATAACGATCAATTTATCTTACAAAGTATTAAAACTCCTAGTAGTGAATGCTTAGGTAACAAGACGGATATATATGGCTGGGAAAATAAAGGATTTCTAGCAAAATGTGAATACAAAGGAACTTTAGATAGATCAAAGACAAAATTTGATGAAGAGTTTAAAAGAAAACCTAGTAATGCTTCAATATGTAGTGATATTTCTGATAAAGACAAAAAACAAGACGAATGGCCCAGGTATTCATATTCAGGAGGTTCCAAATCTTCAGTTACATTGCCTTCATCAGACATAAAGGATACTTCTATTTCTGAAAAAATATATGGCGGTGAAGAATATAATTATCCGTTTTCTGTTTCTAGCAAATATAATGATTTTGTTCTTTCAAAGGCCAGTGACATATGTAGTAAAATAGTGGATCAAGGGCCAAAACTTAGCGATAATTCATTAAAGGCTGAAAATAGTAGTCATGAAAGTGAATTTTCACATGTAGTGACGTCATCCATTAGCTTTACTTGTGATCCCTCTGCAGAAGACGATTCTCCAATTGGTGCAAAGAGTAATTCTAGTGACACCTTATGTCAAATAACATCATTAGATCAAATATCAACACCAATATCGCCTAAACTGTTTCCTAACAGGGATACTCCTATACTTCCTAAAGACTACGTAGAAAAAAGTGACAAAATAAAATTAGAAACAGATGATACGTGTAGCACTATAACGTCCCTTATAGAAACTGATACATTGTCCTCTTTGTCTTATCCACGTAGTCCATCTTCAGGGTCTTACCATCCTTTCCCTACACGTCCCGCTATGCGAGTGCCCAAAGATATTGGAATAAGATTAGGCATGTATCCTAAGGAATCAATACATTCACCTTCCAAGTGAACAGTTAGGAACGTAATATTGAACTGACGCTTTGGTCTTTGTGTTGCGGATCTCACTATACATTGTTTGTTAAAATATGATAAGGTTACAATTAAAATTTTTGTTGTAATAATTATTATCGTAACTATCGTGTTGACAATGAATTGAATATTGTTTAAATTCTATGTATCATATTCGAATTTCAAAGAATCTAAAAATGTTAAATACTATCAGCTAATGCTTTATAAATAGCTATGTTTAGTTATTAATATATTTCATGTCCAAAAAATTATATATTGTAAACATTATAGCTTTCGTAATGTACATACGAATAATAATTTAATACTTGGGAAAACAAACCAACATGTTGCCTTGATGTCATTGTAATGTTATAATTAATAAAATTCACGTTATATTTACATGTATAAAGTTAAGGTTTAGAGACATTCCTTGTTCTTGTTCAAAGTGAATATCATGGCAATTTCTGCAATTAGATGTTTATACATTGTAGAATAATGGTAATTCCCTTTGCTAATAAAAAGTTTGTTATTTGAAGACGATATATTTTGTTCTATGACAATATTGACAGAATATACATTAATTTATGCAACCGCCATGAATTTGTTTTCTTCTTCCATCCACATCTACTTAGAAATCGTCAATCATAGGCGGGCAAGTGCAAACCAGATGTTTGTCTCCGTACATATCATCAATGCGACTGACCGTGGGCCAGATTTTTGTCTCTCCTTTAACAAAGGGCTGAAATAAAGGAAAGTAAAATTATATCAATCTTTTGTTAATAAAAATACATTTACAATTCTTATACAATTTAACCTTACCGCCGGAAATGCTGCTTGCTCCCTAGTATATGGCCTATTCCATTCTTCAGTGATAACTTCCTCTTGTGTATGTGGTGCCATCTTAATAAGTATAAAATGTAACATTTAAAATTGATTAACATTACGGTTGAAATACAAATCAATTTATATAACTTATTTTTATTAATTAAACCTACCTTCAAAGGATTTAATCGCTTATCGATAGATCCATCTTCGATATCTTTAATTTCTTTCCTAATAGCAATAAGGGCTTCACAGAACCTATCCATTTCCTGGAGATCTTCTGATTCCGTAGGTTCAATCATGAGAGTGCCAGCCACTGGCCATGATATTGTTGGGGCATGGAAACCTGTTTTAATGCTTTATTAATATTAAGTGCATACTGCTTAAGATCAATTATTAAAATATTGTTGTAGCTTGTATGTATCAATTAACAGAAATAATTATAAACAATGCGTTCATAAAAAGTATTTACTAACCAAAATCCATAAGTCTCTTAGCAACATCACCAGGTTCTATGTTAGCTGTCTTCTTGAGGTCTCGGACATCTAAAATAAATTCATGCGCTACTAGGCCCCTTTCGCCCTTATACAGAGTTTTATAGTGGCCTTCCAGTCGACGAGACATATAATTAGCATTAAGGATGGCTACCTGTGTTGCGCGCTTAAGACCTTTAGGACCCATCATCTACAAATAGACATACATATATTGTGAAAATAATTATTGACATTAATTTTTTTAAATTCGGAAACTTTTTACGGTTACCTTAATATATGCCCATGAAATAGGTAAGATGGCAGATGAGCCGAACGGTGCAGCGCTGACTGAACCAAAACTATGAGCGGCCTCGCCTAAGTCGGCGAGAGGATCAATCACTGGATGCGATGGCAGAAATGGTGCTAGATGTGCTTTTCTACAAGTTCCAATGAAAAAATAAAATCAATCAATTATTATCGATTATTATTAATAACAAATCGAAATAACATATTTACGCCAATGACGTATAGGAACATGGGTTTTTTTTACCTTTTATTAGCAGTCTAATAATATAGACTCATATTTCATTAGATTAAATTAGTAGACAAAGGTTCAAAATGCAAAAATACATTTCTTAAAGTCATAACTCCAAATATGTAGTAGTTTCGTAGCCCATTGATAATTATAAAATATTAATAGTTCCATTATACTTACACTCCAATAGGTCCCATACCAGGTCCACCGCCACCATGTGGAATACAAAATGTCTTATGCAGATTTAAATGTGATACGTCGCTCCCGTAATCACCTGGACGACATAATCCGACCTGAAATAATAAAGCTATTCATTCGATGTAGACCTTGTATTGTACACGTAGATATTAGTATAGTCCTGTCAAACAAATCTCTATGTGGTATCTTGGACATCCGTTTAGTTGAAATAAAACCAAAAGCAGGTATAAAATTTAGTGTATTATTATATTGTTCCGAAACGTTTAAAAGTATTTTTGCACGTTTACTACATTAATTTTTTTTTGTTTTGGGCTAAGTTTTACATATATTTTACAATATATAAATACTCCTAATTGACTGCCTCCTTGGTCGTGTTGGTTGCAAGTGCGATTGCCGAACGGGAGTTCCCGGGTTCGATTCCCGGGTCGGGCTACTACTAAATTTTCTAATTTAGATTTTCTAGCAGTGGCTCGGAGTCTGGATATGTGCCCGGTATATGGCAATAGGTTCACCACCTATTCCATCGTGGGACGTAATAGTAACTGGTGAAACGTGGGCGTGTACTAACTACCCTCCTCTACCTCCCTCTTCGAGGTTTACAGGCGTGATATTACATTGTGTATTACACGTAAACACATTTTAATCACACAATTGTAAATGACGATTTGAATACAAACACGAGCTAGGGTCTACAATAAAGAATTCCATTCCATTGACACTGTCTTGACGGTCGTTTTGTTTTTACTCAAGCTACGATATCAAAGGCGGAACTTCTCCGTCTCTGGCATACCTCTGTCGTTCTTCTGTAAATTGGCCAATCTATAGCGAAAATTCTTGCGTCGTTGAAACTGTTGTAACTACGTAAATATAAGGCGTGGTGGGAATGTTACTGTAGCGTACGTACATACATATCGATACGCCAGGTCCCTTGCGGGGTAGGCGGAGAGCACGAAAGTAAAGTACGTGTAGTAGTCAAAGTTGACAACAGCGTGATATTTCGATCCTATTACAGAACCATATCTTTTTATTGTTACTGTGTTTATTAATATTTATGCAAAGTATTAATAATGTCTTGCGACATCTCCGCATATGATCCCAAAGTAAGCATCAAAAGAGGTTGTGTTACGGTAACCACACGGCTGATAAAGTACATATGTGTATTATACGACCACCGTTTGACTATTGGTATTGATAACTGACCACATATATGATTTACGCATAATCGTAACTAAAACGCTGATTATTTATGCGTTACGATTACTCTACATACGATAAGAATCCCCCTGAAGCGTGTAATACAGAAATACGTTCACTCACGACGCATTTCAGCTGTCCATATCACTATTCTATTGTACTGTTGTTTCGCCAGTAATTTTAATATAGGTATACATTTTAATTAACACAAAGTATATTATAACCCTCAATTCAATTACATTCAATAGTGACAAATATATATGACATTAAAAACTTTATCATATTATAGGGAAGAAAGAATAGTAACACCATCCTGGCAAATGTAAAAGATGATTTAGAAAAACCACATCAGATTTAAAATGATAAACATATTTGGCAATCCTGTCCCTGCCTATACAGAATTTGCCGTGATGATACAATCATGATATCAAAGATGAGGTATATAATAAAGTTGTACATACCTACTCGAAAATATCATGTTTGAGATGAACTTTAACATTCCAATCAGTAACGGATCCTACTTGAAGAGCTCGTACATACATATAAATGTACTCATAAGCATAGTTCTATTAACCTGATCCAATTAGTAAAGTCTTGACCGAATTCCAAAATTATTCCTAAATGGTTATGTAATAGTGTAGTTAGCACACAAATTGGCTGGCTTGTTTGCTCATGTTAACACTCGAATGATGGTGAGAGAACGGGACCGGGTTGAGAATATGAAAAGGATTTGTGTAATATGTATATAATTATAACGCATTAACGTGTAGTATATATTTAAATTTTTAAAATATATTCAACAATTTTGTTCAATAATGAAAGAAAACAGTAAAGAAAGAAGATTAATGATTGGGTAAACGAATGAATGCATGAATAAGTAAATAAATTAATAAATAACTACTTTGATGATACTGAATCGAAGTATCTATATCGGATCATAGTATTAATAATATCGTTTAAAGTTCCCAACACTTAGTCACGTCAGAGTTTCATTGTTAGTATTATTAAACGAATATACTCTATTCGTCTCGGTAGACTAATAGCCGATGCCAATTCCCCATAATAGTGGTTTTAATAGGGTCGCGTATAAAACTCATACCGGGTTTGGAGAAGAATTGCTTGAAACGTCTATAACAGACGCTTTACGTAGCGAAATCTAATAAACCCCATATGTAACTATCCAAGTAAATTCGTACTTTTATTACGCGAAGCTTAAACGGTTGATCGAATTTAACGAGCGCCGTACGCCGGCACTTACCCTCGAATTAGTTCGGATTTTATAGCTGCCTTTACGTGAGCTGTTTGGTCATATTGTATGAAGATCGAATAAAATATCCTACTGTACACTAAAACGTTCGTGAATGTCATTATGAAAATAAAACATACACATACACAGTAAAAAATTACCTATTCTGATATATTACTATTTAAAATATGGTGTTTAACTCGAATTTTGGAAAATTCCTATATAAATATCGTATAAGAATTATAATCGGATCAGTTCCTGGTGTAAGACAATAAGCTCACCATCTATTCCATGATGGGACGTAAACGTAACTGGTGAAACGTGGGAATGTACTACTGTGACTAATGTGATTGTAATGTGACTGGTCCGTTGGTGCAGTGGTTAGTAAAACTCACTGTTGCGTTGGGGGTCGTGGGTTCGATTCCCACCCAGAATAAATATTTGTGTGATGAGCACCAGTATTTGTTCTGGGTCTGGGTGTAAAAAAGAATATCTATTTAAGTATATGTATATTTATATGTATATATGTAGTTTATCAGCCATTTGA
>DWDV01002878.1:0-11122 GCA_018245615.1 Mimoniades ocyalus | reverse complement strand
ATACGATATTATAAAATCGTCATGTAGGTACCTACACTTATACAATACAATATACTTTATTGTATACCAAAGTCTGAACACAAAAAATGAAACAAGAAATAAAAAGAAAAATATTTACACAAAAAAAAGAAAAGAAAAAGTAGTGTGCAATAGGTGATCTTATCGCTCTTCGACTGCTTAACATTATACTTACAGTGTAAGGTTAAGCATTACGTTATATTGTAAGTATAATGTTAAACATTACATTATACTGTAAGTATAATCTTAAGCATTACATTATACTGTAAGTACAATGTTAAGCAGTCAATGCAATATATAGCATGAAAATGCAATAAATTGATATAATGTCGATGTTACAGAGATACATGTACACAATCGGTTGCAGAATACAAATGAAGCCAGCAGTTTGCCAAGTTTGTACGTACCTACACAGTTACTGTAAGGCAGAATTGTGCTGAACGCTTCAAGTGAAAAAGTGATTTCATTCTGTGGCTCTACATACTCTTCGTGTTCTACTAATAACGAGTAAGCGATAAGCGAATGATGGCGCGAGTAACTGTTAAGCCCGATCAGGATTTTAGGCACGTTACATAAGTGTACTGTATATTACTAGCAGTTGACTGCCTCGTCGTACTCCTCGTACTCCTGGTCGAGAGTTCCCAGATTTGATCTCGGGGATGGATGCTATTGTCGGATATTCTAGTTGAAATAGTGACAACAGTTATAAATAACAGTTTGTTTCCTGTAGAGTTTTCAAATTTTGGAGTCTAGAGTCTGAATCTCTTGTGTTCACGTCTAATTTTAATAATAATACAATGAGGGGATGAGAGGATTTTTATGTAAATTTATAAAATAAATATTAATAAATATAAATAATAAAAATAAATAAGTTGTTGTTAATTAATTTCTTTGTAAATTGTAAATTCTTAGTTCATTAGTGTAATTGAAGCAGTCCATACTAATTGACCCAATAAATAAGTACCATATACCTACCTAATTTAATATTCTCGATGAGAATTCTCGATGAGAATATTAAATTAGGTATATAGATCTCGATGAGAATTCTCGATGAGAATATTAAATTAGGTTTATAGATAAACGATTGAGTTTCCATTGCGATCTAACTGTGATCGGCGAGACCGTTCCGTTCAGATGCTTTGATAATCTTCTTATCTTTAAAAAACAAGTAAAAGCCTTATCTTTAACCTTTAACCCTCTCATTTTCTCCTTTCTTACTCATCTTCTCTCTCCAATTATTCGCTATCTATCTATATGTATGTAATATTATCAATGATTATACCTACCACACCACCTTTCGTGATCTGTTTATCTCTTCCGCCGAAAGGTTGCCTGGAAGAGATCGCTATTCAGCGATAAGGCCGCCTTTTGTACATTTTTACTTTTAAGTATTTCTTGAACTTTTTTATTGGTGTACAAAAAATATATTATTATTATTATTTTTCCTGTATTCCTCGCTCTTCCGTTCGTATAATATGTAGTATGTTTTCGACATTTAGTATCCATGTCGCATGTAGCTGACTATGAAACGAATCACTTAACCCAGTTGCGGTTACGGTTGAAACATTATCGTGTGCTCGATGTACTCAGTGATAGTTTGCCATTATTGGAAACTCGAATGGGATGCGAAATTCACGTGAAAAACAACCGGAAAAATAAGCTCGGGAACGTACATTTTTTATCAACTTCAGATGTAGCCTGTGACTCATTCATATTTCATACACATAGTATATTTTTTATCCATGATATAAAAAAATATCATAGCTATATATTTCATATCGTAATCATTGATCAATTCATTTGCATATTTGAAATTCTTTTTATATATAATTAGCAATAAAACTAGGACGACGACCTTATACAGATAGTGCAGGATTTAATTGTAAAAGATGTGAAATGTGCAATAAACGGAAAATCCAAAACTTTTAAATCAGCCTTAGGAATTCCAGGTACAAGATACGGTAGCATCTAAATAATATTTAAATATTTTAAGTTTTAAAACAATGAAATCATTTATTAAATCAGTAAAAACATTAGCTTGCGATAAACTACCGGATTACTAACACTGTTAAACTATTGTTTAGAACATAGGATTAATGAATGTAATCAAAATCCTTCATCGAATAATTTATGTCCGTAATTAAAAACTTTCTTACATTTGAAAGCGTATTCAGGATGTACTTTTTAACTACACTAGTAGTCAACCACACTCGTTCTGCAAAGAATGACGGAACTACATATCTCTTAGTTGTCAAAATTGTCGCTTACATGGAAGCACCATCGTTTTTCACCGGGCTTAGCGGACATTTGTAACGAAATTTAATTCCACTCTAGGAGAATGGGCGCGCGGCGCCGGACCTGACGGCTTCGCCGGGCCGCGCACCGCCGCCCGGCCCGCCGCAGCCGCCGCGCGCCAACCACGCGCCGCCCTGCGTGCTGCAGCCAGACTTCCGCAAGGTATACCCGGTACAAAAACGAGCAGTTATTACTATCATTATTTATTATATCAGTAGATAGAGCCGATCCGATGACAAGGTAACTTTCCATTTTATTCCATGTTCTCGTGAGCACAAACATCTTTGATGGCTCTGTAATCAAATAGACATTCATAAAATTAAATTAACGTAACCTGTTTCATAAGTAAGCATTGAATCCCACAGACTATTCACAGTCTATTCTAGCTGGCTGTCTCTCTCTAAATAGGTATGCAAGAGCAAGTTGAACTAGATATTAAGACGCAAATTACTATCGTATTCAACGTTAAAGCTCCATCAACTTCTTAAACGTGTACTCATTATGACGCTGAAGGTTTAGTTAATGTTTACATTAGTCGTGACTTGTAGTGTACTGCGATCGCAACATTATACAGGTAACCCATTTAATACTTCTTAATGCATTTATATTTACTAGTATTATTTTATATTTACTAGTGTTTACTATATTTACTAGTATTTTAGTAATTGAAGAGGATAGAAAGATATTTTAAATTGGATAAAATTATGCATGAGTGTTTTGGAAACGCCCATTTAAATGTCAGCGTTGTATTTCAATATCCTCTCGAAACGAAAGTACTTGTTATGTAATAAATATGTTTTCTCTTAGGTATCGGGTGTAAGCAATGAAATATTCAGACAGATTGAGATGGTTGAAAATGATCACGACGCCACCACGGCCGCGGCGCTCGAGGTGAGTCATCAAACTAGGTCTCTTACAGGATAGTTAGAGAACACCAAATACCAAATATTATTATAGTGATTCCTTTTTTACGTCACTTACAAGCTACATACATTTACATACCATACTATCATGCCAAGTCCCTTTCGGGGTAGGCTGGGAGTACCGAGTGCTAAATATTTCTATTTACACATTTATTTTTATAAATATGACGTACGAAGACATTGTCTTTAATAAGGCTAGAATCACAGTGTTCAAAACTAGACGCGCATGTGTGACTAACTTTGAATAGAATACACTTTAAGTAAGTAATACTACGAGTAACTCATGCTACTAACTGTACCCATACTAAGTTACGCTAACAGAACTTTTGTTCACTTCATGCTTGTACAAGAGGGGACTGCTTTAGTTTACAGGACAAGACGCAGACCAACTAATACTAATTTAATTCACGCTAAGTAATCTCTACTAAGATTTATACTTGTGCATTCCATTGGCTATCTATATTCTATGTATATAAATAAAATTGTAAGTCAGCCGTTGTGCGCGCGTCACATAAAAACTCCTGAGGAGATTTAATTTAAGTGGTGTAAGTTTTCTTAGACACTTGGCTCTTATCTTATAAAATATTTCGATATCTTCATTCGATATAAAGTTATTAAAGGTCTAAGAAACAACGATTTTATAAGCACTACGTGTGCAGTGACGGTTGGCTATACGTCGCTAGCTCTCGCGTTACCAACCAA
This sequence comes from Mimoniades ocyalus, assembly GCA_018245615.1. NCBI lineage: Eukaryota > Metazoa > Arthropoda > Insecta > Lepidoptera > Hesperiidae > Mimoniades > Mimoniades ocyalus. Next base: position 7,184 of record DWDV01002878.1, on the reverse strand, counting down.
GACAATTTTAATATTGTAGCTACAACAGTGTAACGAATAATACTGTTTACAAAGACATTTTGTACATCAAAGACGTCTGCACATAAAATACATTGTTCATACAATAAGAACCGCGGACGAAGTCGCGGGGATCAACTAGGTAATATTAAATCTTATAATACATACTAACCATACTAGCTAATAGAAGCAGTTTTGGTACCTACCGTTGCTTTTCGAAGTTATAAACGGATCTGGTACCATTGCTTTGCGGGTTGATTACAAATGTCGCTGGGTGGCAGCGAATATTACAGCGTGATATTTCCTAGTATATTTCTTTCTTGTAACTAAATAGGTTCGCCCTAAGTTGACTGCACCGTTAGTCAAGTGGTAGCAAGCGTACCTATTAATCGAGATGTCCTGGGTTCAAATCCCGGGTTAGGTACTATTGAATTTTTCTAATTTAAATGTTCTCGCTAATATTTCTATTAGTGGTTTGGAGTTTGGATTTGTGTCCGGTGTACTGCAATTGGCTCACCACCACCCATTCTGGACATAAACGTAACTGGCGAAACGTGGAAGTAAACTACACCTCTCTGCCTACCTCGTTGTGGATTACGGGCGTGATGTTGCGTTACACATAGATAATAATTCATAAATGGAGCCACACTATTCTTTTTATTAAAGGGAATGTACTGAACATAATATTTCTTACATTCATTGTACCAGCTGATTGAATAGCTATTATAAGCCTTGTTCATAACAATAGCTGTGCCCATCATTTATGTGTACAAGTGTGTTCTATATGTACGAATCCCTACGTTTCATATCAAAGAAATATCTTTGTATTATCCAGTGTAGGTGTAAGTAGAAGAATATTGAACAGTAATATCATTACTTTTTAGGCTTAGGTAAACGGTCACGCGTTATTGTATCAACACGCTACGCACATCAAGAAGATTGATACATTTTTCAAAGTATCTACAATGTTTGTTAAATATAATTCCAGGCGGTGGAGCGACGGGGCGAGATGATAGTACGGATCCTTGAATTGAGACAAGTGGGCCGGAACAACATTGAAGCCGCCAAGAAGTTCTTTGCGTTGCAGGTAAAGTAAAGTACTCGTACCTCGTTGGTCGTACTGGATCGAGATTTCCTAGGTTCATATACCTGGTCGGGGATTATTGAACTTTTATTACTTAGATTTTCTAGTAGTGGCTCGGATATTTGTGCCCGGTGTATGACAATAGGCTCACCACCTATTCCACAGTTAGACGTATACGAGTACGTAACTGGTGAAATGTGGAAGTCTGCTACACTCCTCTGCCTGCCTCTTCTTACTACTGGCTACGTAATGTAAAATACATTTAAATCATGGAAATAATGTATTAAAGGGATCATAATTATCATTTTTATCCACAGTTAAAATATTGGATTTTCATTACCATTAAATTAATTTAATATAAAAACTTTCGTTGTTTTATGAGCTTAGAAAAACTTCTTAATAATGGAACATTCGTTATTGATCACATTTATCCGCTGTTGAAAGGGATTGAATAATTGCTACTATTATGGTCGACCTTATCCACTGGTCTTATTCATACATGTATGTATGTTCAACAGCAAGCTTTGGTTTATATGTTTTGTCTCATTCCTACTTTTAGCTTTAGGTCGAGATAAAAAATTTCATAGCTTTAATATTAAGCGAACGTTCGTGAATAAGAATAGTCATTTTTACTCATAAGTATTATCTATGATATTGCAGCAAACCATATTGCAGACAACCATATTGCAGGCAACCATATTAAAGGCAATTAATTAAAGGCAACCATACATAAGTGTATAGGAAATTGCAGAAAACTATATTGCAGGCAACCGTATTAAAAGCAACTATATTAAAGGCAACCATATTAAATGCAACGATATTAAAAACAACCATAACAAAGGCAACAATATTGAAAATTCCTCTACTATAGTAATTAATATTGTCATGTTTACTATCGCTAATGGAATTAACAGATTTATCATAAGTGTAAACTTTTACCTTCCATCGCCATATTTAATCCTCTTAAATTGGTATTCTAAGAGTAATTCTGAGAAGGTCGTTTTATTTCTCTAACTCCAGTAGTGTGCTTCATAAACATCCAGCCACATCTATAATTACCTTCGCATAAAAAGTTTCGCGTTTAAATTACGTCAGATTTATAATAAAAACTTATTGTTTCCCAACTCATCTTGAACAGTGCCCAATTTTCTCTAGAACCAGGTAAATTTATTCGCTCAATTGACCTGGATGCTTAACTCGGTGCCCTGTACAAACCAAGAGTGTTGTACTCCTACAGCTCATTGTTCGGAGCTGCCCCAGATAGCGGAATGCGAACGCAATTTATAATGGTATTGTCGAGATGTGCACCGCTGGTTCATAGCAACCGCTATTGGATATAAAGGAATAACCCTTTACGTAATACGAATAGTGCGCAGTGCTTGCATAATTGCTGTGTTATTGTCATTAGAAGGTATTCGAACAGCATCAGATATTGTAGATACTTTAGAACATGAATAAAACTGACTTTTATTAATAATATTATTACATCGTCAAGCTAGGTCTCTTGCGGGATGGACATAGAGAACCTCGATGGACATAGAGAACCTATCGAGAACTGAGGTGTTTCTTCTACATTCGACTCGGAGATCTTAGAGATTTGACTTGCCTATCTATCTTGCCCATCAGTCATCATATTACTTAATCAGATTCGTATCTCATCAACGCGTATTCGTCAAGATTTTCATTGTGTATCTTTTATTTACAAATTCTCAGTAATATACTTTAAATGTAAAGTCGAACTTTTATGTCCAGCGTGGTGGTAGCTTCACCCTCCATTCTCATTTTGAGCGTACACCCGGCTCAACAGTGGAACGATAAACGGGTTAGCGAGATGAGATGAATAATTTAACATACCCAGTGCACCAAATGTAAATAAGTTGTCATAGTAATATAACCTGAAAATATGAAATTAACTTTTAAAACAAATGTATTGCCGATTAACAAGGTAGCTTGCTGTTGAACTGAAACTATTTGCGTTTTCAAGGGCTGGTCGTTATTAACTTTAATTATTTTTTAAATATTGTTTATATTTTCAATGAAAACCTCTTTCATATATGTTTCTACATATTATAATTATTGCTTTTCGGAAACCTCATTAAAAACGATTAATACAGTTCACTTTAGCGGTATGTTCTATGGTCTTTGGGCATCCAGGCATCCCTTACGATTCTGACTTCGTTAACTGAAATAGCTGAGTATAGTGTGCGAAATGTATGGAACATGCTTCAACGCGTGGAAAATTCTGAAATGTGACGAAATTGTGCCATAATATATAACGAAAACAAAGAAAAACATCAACCGCCAGTTTAGCCTCTTTTAATTACTATGACATTTGGTTACCTTTATCTCTGATAAGCCATCAGTAGCATGGAGACATAAATGATTAGTAACAAGTTTTTATTACATCTCTACACAGGACTCGCGCCACGTCGTTCAGCTTGTGGAAATAGTAAAGCGACCAGGGCAAACTTTGGGACTGTACATCCGGGAAGGCGATGGTGGTGCCAGGACGGATGGAGTGTTCATATCTCGAATAGCCCTAGAATCGGCAGTATACAACAGCGGATGCCTTAAAGTTGGAGACGAAATCCTGGCAGTTAACCTGGTGGATGTGAGGCGCATGTCGCTGGATGACGTCGTGATCATCATGTCCATTCCACGAAGACTGCTACTTTGCACTAGACAGAGAAAAGGTAATGTAATAACACTTAAAGCTCTTATAATGTAGCGTAAGTTATGGTCTACGATTATCTCACAAGTTGAATAAGAATACGGATATTCAAATTTATGAGAGCGTTGCAAAGCGTGACTGCAGATCGACAGGTTCTAAATTCAATTCCCGGGTCGGATACCATTAGATTTTTCGAACTTATAATTTCTAGTAGTAGCTCGGAGTCTAGATTTATGATTTATGACGCAAGAGTTCGGATTGTACCTACTAGTGAAAGTTCGAAGTGTACTCACTCCCCTGCCTACCTCTTCAGGAATTACAGACGTGATGTCACGTTACGTTTTTCAAATTTATGAATATTTTAATTCGTCACCAATTATCTTTATGTATTTTGCAATAAATAAAAAAAACTATGTTAGTTGCTAGATTACGCACACATACCTAATCACTTAAAATGTTTTGAATATTCATATAATAAATCAATGAATAACACCGTCCCTATTATTTTATATTTTTATGGCGTTTAATGACGATTTTGAGAATTTATAAATATGAAAAACAAATTGCGTGAATTAAAAAAAAAAATTATGTACTTATACCAATGAAATTTTGTTTTCCTAGGCAAGTCTGGACCTGGCTCGCCTTCACTGCCACGGGCAGAGCACAAGCCACCGCCGGTCGTAGTACTGAAGAGAGACTGCCGCGACGATGACGATCGAGATCGGGACAGAGTCGATGGCTTATATTCACAGTAAGTCTTTATATCAGAATAAAACAATGCAATAATGGGGTCTTGAAACATAATTGTTTTGGGATTTACATATCAATTTCATAATTATAAATAATTCTAGACACGGCACCCTTCGGTCGACTGGAGCTCCAAGTAATGTCGTACGCCCTGTGGGTGACGGTCGGGAAGAAAGAAGTCGAATGCAACTGGGGCCGCTCTCTCCAGATTCAGCTGGACTCGATCTATATTACAACTCACGTCCACCATCCGATCATTCTACATGGAGGTATCAGACACGTCTTTGATTTTAACACTAAAACCAATTTCATCATCATCATCATCAGCCTATTTCCGTCCACTGCTGGACATAGGCCTCTCCAATAGCACGCTACTGAACTCGATCTTCAGCTCTTCGCATCCAACCGCTGCCAGCCACTTTGCGTATACGTCACTCCACCTAGCCGGAGGGCGTCCTACGCTACGTTTAAAACCAATTTATATGTAGGTATTCAATCCAATGTGAGAAACAATTTACGATAGTTCTGTATATAATCACATCATAAAATAATTGCCAATTTGACCAAATCTATTTTGCAGCTTTGATTTTGCTTTTGAGAACAGATTCTACCCTTTATTTAAGTACTATTTATTATCCTCAGTTATCGACCCCCACCGCCAGTCATAACTGAACAACCGAAGTCTTCTGCTACGCATTTTGTGCCATATGAGAGGTCGTATCCGAACACACTCGAGAGTTTGGCAGAAAAAGTTCACTCTTTCTATCCGTCAGAAAGTGGAAGGTAAGGAAATAATACCTGTTAAGAATATTTTAAACGATGCAACTGGTGTACTAAAATATTATACTTTACAGTACACGATTTGGTAGCAGAGTGCCACGATCAGGATCGGAACAACAATTACCACGTGCGGAAACCCATTCGGACTTCGGAAGACATTCACTACTCAGATCTAGCTTAAAAGCTTCAGCGGCTACGGGCGGTGGTCAGTATTTTTCTGTTTTTGACTGCAGTTATTTTAAATAATTACCTAACTTTTAATATGAAAACGTTAGTAAATTCATGCATATTTCATAATAATCATAAAAATAATTTCTCTTTCAGCCTCAAGTCTGTCAAGATACAATCAACGTTATGGCGGAGTGGGCATGACAGGATCGGGTCTTACGAGCAGTGGTCTTGGTGGAACTGGTTTAAGTGGTACAGGATTAGTTGGTCCTGGATTGCCGTCTGGCCTTTCTAGTACCGGACTAAGCGGATTGACAGGCTCAAGTTTAGTAGGATCAGGGTTAACGAGTTCAGGCCTCGGCGCCAGTTTAACTGGCACCGGGTTGGGATCTACTCTCGGCGGAGGTTACGGAACCACTGGACTAGGTTTGCCTTCGTACGGCAGTAAATTTGGAACGTCAAGAAGAAATAGAAGCTTAGACTACTCATCAGATACTGAAGCCACTGCTCCTACGCGAACGCCATACTACTCGGGACTGAGCGGTTACAGGAGTAGCACATTGGGAAGAGATATTGGTTCCAAATTTAATTCATTGCCAAGGGATGTTAGAGGAACAGGTCAAAGGTAAAATCATAAAGAGTAATCAAATTAAAATTATTTAATTTTTTTAAATGAAATATTATTTCAAATGGTCCTTTAATCCTTAAATAGGCTGGGCTTATCTAGGCGCGCTGGAAGTGTTCTTCAAGATGAGCCCGAACCATTGTCATCACGGTTGGATCTTCGTTCTTCTAGAGGCAAGTCGCATGCTAAGAATATTGCGTCCATTATATTATTACCTTTGGGATTATGAATATGTTACTTTTTCAGGTCGTTTACCCTCCTCACCTTCAGTGTTCACATCAGACGAATACAGGGCTTGGTTATCTCGTGCCCCATCAACCAGTGCCCTATACGAAACGCTTCGCCCAAGACTTCCAACGCACTATTCTGCTGAGAATATCCATGATGCTTTGAAAAATGTAAGAAAAGCTTAGTTGTAAAGCTATAGGAACATAATCGCTGTGCTGAGCCAGCTGCTAAACATATACACCGAAATGTTAGAGGCAACTAATTATTCATCATCACTGCTAGACATAAAATCATCTCCTCTGTTACACTATATTAAAATAAGCTTATATATTTATATTACAATTCCTTAATCATAATTCACTATTTCATTGACCACGTCATCTGTCATCGCCATGCATCTTCCAGATGGAAAGTGGTAGTCGCTTCGGTTCATCGCTTGGCTTGTCAGCTGGTCGGCGGATCGAGCGCCCTCGTCACTTACCAGCTCGCTCGCTCTCGTCACAACAGTTGGGACCGACCGCTGGAGGATCGCCATCGGCCCGACGTGTACGTCAGCTCCTAGAGATCGGTTCAAGATTCAACTGCCCTAATCCCAGTCCTGTGCCAACGCCAAGTTCCCGCCATCAGCGCCAGCTCGATATTAATCCTAATGGTAAGAGGTTTTATATAATTATTCAGGAATTAGAAATACAAACCTATGTAATTAAAATGAAATATGGGCAAGATAAACTTTGCAAATATGCAAACAAATGTATTGAAAGACAAGGGATAAAAATTTATTGTATAACTACATATAGCCGGATAACTACGCCGGATAGCAGATATAATCCTATTGACAAAAATAGCACAGGGTCGACTCGACTGTCCTGATCTCCTAAGTAAAA
>DWDV01002877.1:0-11122 GCA_018245615.1 Mimoniades ocyalus | reverse complement strand
TAACTGGTGAAACGTGGGAGTGTTCTACATTCCTCTGCCTACCTCTTCGGGGATTACAGGCGTGATGTTACTTTTTAAGAAATTAATAGACATTTACATCGAAGAAGTCTGCATAAGTTCTGTTGTAAAAATAGACGTCTGCTAGTTTACCCGAATTGTACTTAACATGTTAAATAGAGTAACATTGTTTTAAATGTCATTCGAAAATGTAGTATTCCTCAGGCGTAGAAAAGTTGGACTAGAAGACGAGAGTTCCATAGGGATTACCCATATCGTGAACACTGGAAACATACATCAATTTGTTGACAGTAAGCTTTGTTATATGTTAAATAGTAATCTGTTTTTATGCTTACATGACCATTTGCCGACAAGTATAATAAATTAATAATGTCACAGCTAAAAATAACAGTTTGTTATAATTTTGCGACCATGTAATTTTAAAACTGAAACAACTTTGAAACTAAAGTAAAAGCACTGCGCTTGTTAACGAATATCGCTGTTTCGAAATACTGTGTATATATGAAACTCGTCTAACTCCAGTCATGCTTTACTTTTAACGATATACGGAATGAACCTACTTCTCAAAACGAATGAAACAAAAAGACTAATATAGCTAAGAATTGATCATCTAAGGAGATTAATATTTTGTATTATTCAATGTGCCTACTGCACGTAGTGTAAGTGTGGCGTGATTTTAATATATGGGACTCATAAATATATTAGAATTTCTGAATTCTACGTCTCTACGGTTGGTCAAGCAATGATAACTTATTTGATTACAATCCAGCCTCCTAGTACGGGGTTCCTGGATTCAAATCCTTGCGTGCACATAATATATATATCAGAACTATATATGTCTTAGAGACTAATGGCACTTACTGTAAAGATGAAGAAAAAGATCGCGAGGATAGCTTATATATCTTAGACTACTTAAAACGTTCTCTATGTCATGTTAAATCTGCCAAACCACACTTGTCCATCATGTCACACAGTGGCCTTAACTGTTATCATTCTGAAAGGAGATCTGTGTCGAATAATGGAACAAGGTTTATAATGGTCGGTGTTATTTAGTTTGAAATAATAATAACAATAATAAACCGCACATTTTGCTTTACAGAAGGCCAGAATTACGTATGACCACAGCATTATATGTTTCAAACAAATGACACGGTCGTTTTATTGCTCATAATAAACGTTTTAGTAGAAATTTGTAAATTATACATTTTACACGCAATAACAAATATTAATAAATCACTAATAAGGCTAACATTAGCACTGTATTACAAAAATGTAATATAATGTAATGTAAAATACCTTTTTTTAAATTTAGTGAAAGTTACACATGGCTCCCTGGAATTGAAGTAATTTACGAGGCAAAAAGCTTTTTAAATATCAAACCTTCTCCCGGGGGAGGAGAATTGTGTAATACGGCGATGGCGCTGCCGTATGTGTGAATAAAGATGAAACATTCAATGTGCAGTTCCTGCCGCGTCCGACCGCCGTGAATAGTCGAGTGGCCTGCAAAATTGGGCCTACTGTTGAGTGTGATGATTTCCTACATTCATTCCAAGAAGACAATCGAAAATTTTCCATTTTGTTGGCTAGGATATGGCTTTTTTTGTCCTGACACTAGTTACACATCTCATCCTAGATGTCAGTGACTTTGAGTATTCTTTTCCACCCTGCTTATATGTGGACACAAAATGTAAATTAACTCTGAACATGTAGATCAGTAGCGCAGTATATTCAAGGAGTTCATTACAGTTTATACAAAATAATGTTTCATTGACAAGAATACCTCACATATTTATTTATTCTATATGTTTCTATGTTATAACCGTTTTTCTATTCTTATTTTTTTTATCTTTTCAAAAATTACGATCTAGCCTATGAGGCTAATGAGTAATTTAATTCTAACTTAAATTGCTAAATAGACTATAACTAAGAATATGTCCAAAAACACATTTCTTATTGTCTCTATTAAGGGCAAGACACATTGTTATTTAATTGTCACTAAATTTGATTAACACTTCACTGCACTAACTCAAAAGGTTTTGTCCTTTTAAGGCGCCTCACTATGTATGTGGTGTCGAAAAGCTGGATGGCCTCGACGTTCACGTGATGATGAAATCTTTTTTCGTGAGCTACTCATAATTTTTATTTACATTAGCGACGTGATCCACTTTGAGGTCCCGATGGAGGTCGTTCTTCCGAATGTACCAAGGTGCATTTACGGTACGATTACGATTTACATAAATTATACAATCGGGTTCTAGATTTGTTCAGGTCTCAAAATATCACTGGAGAACATGGCCACGCTGCATTAATAGAAAGATATGACTTCGGAGTATCGGAAGAAACAGCAGCTGCTTCAGGGCAGGAATCAATCCGGAAATTATGTGATAATCAGTTTGAAATATTGACTATATTAAGCGAACCGTTATTTACTGAACACGAATAAAATAATAAGCAGTTGATTTTTATACTTAGTACTACTATCATTACACCACAATTCATACAACTTTTTAAAGAAAGTTTCATTAACAAATGGTTCACTCTACCAAGAGCATTCTACTTGAGAAAATAGCACCAATACTAGGTTCTTTATCAAAGAAAAAAACGATGCCTATGTTTTTTCCACATACTTCAAACTACTTCCAAAATTAAACTTCATCAAATACAAATCTCCGATTTGTACATGAAAACCTGGGAAACAGACAAATTAACATATTTTCACGTTCAAGACAGTTCACATGGAATCATAAGTGGATTATAAGTGTCTGGGATTACCGATAGCGGCATTAAAACGAACTTCTACATGAATATAATTTTAAACCTATAAAAATACTCTCGTAAATAATCCATTACCCGCTATAGGTTATCACTAATTAGTTTATAAAATACATATATTAACATAATAAATGCCTCATAACGTTAAGGCTTTGTAATAAAAAATAAAGAGCCTAATGATCCAATTTAATTACAGCTCGACTGACCCACCCCGTAAACCATTCACAACTTAATTATTACAACATAAGCGTACACCACTTTTAACTTAATTATATTTCTACATCATAAATCATCGTGACCTCATAATTTAATATTATATCATAAAGCCACAGAATATACCGACTTTACACAAGTGTAAAATTAATTTTTAACATTTACCTTGCCTGCCTAAATTGTCTTACTGCAAAGACCAGATTAAACAATCAGACAGGCTCTACATACGTTAGGATACTTGTTAAACGAATAACTCGTTAGGTTACGTCTAATGCGTATTTCATAAATTGAAATGTCTTATTATGAAAGCAGACGCCACTTAATACGTAACCAAATAATTGCAACCATGTCGTAACAATGTCCGATAAAATAAATTAATAAATAGTATTCTAGTAATTGTAATAAGATATTTACAATCTTGGATCAATCCATACGTTCCCATCTTCATACAAATTAGATAATACCTGTTATATTATAGATATTAGACAGTTCCTAATATTTAAATTACTAAATACACACTTAAATAGATAAATTATACACCTACACAGACTGCACGAAACGCATATTCGGACTCAGGAATAGTTTTTTTAGCACAGTAGTCGGAATCACGAACCACTGAACGAGGAACCTATTATAATCGTTGAACGAACGACGAACCTAGTAGACTGTGCTAAGATTTCTATGCAAAGAGAAGTTTCGGAGATATATACAGTATGAATATTTTGCCAAGAGACTTTTCGTAAATTGCAGTGCCTGCAAGGTTTTGTTTTTGTTCGAAGCTTAGGCCATGTGACTTAGGTCATGTGACTTGATATCACTGAGCAGGAATTTAATAAACTCCACAGTTCCTGAAATCTATTAGGTTTATATTTCAACTTCGCAATTTTGACTTCCTTACAGAGTTTCATGTCAAATTCCCGAGGTTCCCAATTTGTCTTCTTTGGAATACTTGTTTGTATTATGCTCTACATATACCAAGCTTGTAAAACTACAAGTGGGTACTTTAAAGAAAAAAATTGTCTTTGGCTTACTCATGAAAACTACGAATAACTTCGATTATTGTAATCCTCTGTCTCCATACTCATATGCCTCCGGACACTCTTCATCTTCCTATGGAGAATACTCTACGTTTCATACTTATCTGCATTTTACAGTTTTCCAAAATACCTATATATTTCAAATATAATAATGTCAACGTGTACTTGTCAAACTTGTCCGTTGATTTTTTTTACTTTTGTATATACGCTGATATTTCAAATAACTATTTATATTATTCCTAGCTGATACTACAAAAGCTTAAAATTTCCACTTTCATAAGGTTGAGTAGGTAGCCAACAGCCAGCGATCTAGAATATCTAGAACCGCACCACAGTGCTAAACTTGAAGAAGCAAACTGCGATAAATTCAGTTAACGCCTTACGTCGACTTCGTACTCGTATCAGGGGCCGCCATTTTTATTTTACAAACTCAAACTTCGTTTAGCGGAGTACGCGCAACGGAATTTGCCTTTAACATTTAAACTTTTTAGTCCAAAAGTCTTTTTAGTCCGTACCAATTTCAGAATTTTTCAGACGCTAAGGGAGCCTCGTGCGATGTAAAGTTCCAAGTGTTTCATACACGCACGAATTTTCAACATAGGTATGTACACTTTGTGTTAAGTTTCATTCCTAAATTCCTTTACTTGCGTTGTTATACGATAATATATGTCTAAAGACATTATTATGTACCTATATGACCAAATATCGAATTATTAGCCAAATTGTATTAATAATAATAATGAACATACAATTTCATTATTTCTTTCTAAATATGTAATAATTTCTGGTACTCACTTCGTTAACTAAAACTTATGTATTATTATATAATAGAAACAGTTGATGACTATTGAAAGAAGCAACATAATTTTCACTCTTAATGTAAAACATTCATTAAGCATTTTAGAAAGTAAACAAAACAAAACGCAAAACGTCGTTAATGTAATCACAAGAGACAAAATGTAAGCCAGCCCAAATTGTTGGTCGTGCCGCTCACAACAGCAATAGGAATCCAAACGGAGAAATGCTAATCGCCGCGTTCAAAACAAACAAAGACGGACGTATGCAAATACATCCAAATTAAACAAGGACAGCTAACTAAACGCCCCTAAGAATAATAATAGAACCATTTACCGCAAAGTGCTTTGCTGTGTCACTATTCATCATCTTCCAACAACTACATTAATATTAAGATGGATGGATACGCTGTCTCGCTCGTACCTGCGTCTGTCTCGTTCCGTTATCAGTTTGACAGTTGGCGAGGGTGAGATATCACTTTTTTTTAGAAAAAAACCATGTACGGTACAGCGCGAGAGTGTGCGCATTGTGAGCTTATGTTACCGGTATTGTACCGACTGTTCTCTAGTCTAGTGATTTTGATAAATTTATTCCTCTTGTATATCAATTTAAGGGACACATTTACGTATGTATTAAACGTAACATCACGCCTGTAATCTCCGAAGTGATAGGCAAAAGAGTACACTCCCACGATTCACCAGCTACATTTACGTCCCACTATGGAATAGGTGGTGAGCCTATTGCCATATACCGGGCACATATCCAAACTGCAAGCCGCTACTAAACAATCCAAGGTTTGAAAAAATTCAATAGTGCTCGACCCCAGTCACGTTACCAACCAACGCGACCGACGACTATATATATTGTGGTAATGTGTGTCAACAAAAACCAAGGCAAATCGGCCCATTTGCTAAATACAGTACTCGTAAAAAACAAACGTACAAAATAATACAAAGGACACAATGGGTATCAACGCTCATGGTTCTCACGTTATACACCTAATTATATGTTAATAGTTATTTAATTCCGTATGTATAATTTTATTGTATGTATTTTATAGCAGGAAATAGAAAATCTTTATCTTAATTTAAGTTTACTATTGATGATGTTTACATTGTCAAAATTTATTCCATTCGGTGATAGTCGGCGCACAGTCGGTAACCAACGTCACCATGTAAGCTGACGCCAGACGATGTATGCGACATCGAGAAAGATAACATAAATAACATCGTGATATTAGACAACTGAAGGAACTATTGGCTAGCGTCCCCCAGCTCTCTGGTTTCAACGTTTTTATTTACACAGCTACTTTATACGGCTTGATAAATACATCCCGTTCCGAGGAAATTCTTTACTCCGTGCAAATAGAAATGAAGCAATGGCTCGAATGGCTTTCAGTGCTTGGCTTTATTGAATCGTTACTTTATTTTTCATTTGATAACCAGTTAAATGATTTTAATTTTTAATGCCCATAGTACACATAGTTCCTTATCATAAAATCATTCCTTATATTGAAAATTAATAAAATTTGACATATTTTTTCTCAATATAGTTCTGTGAGTTTTAAAATCATCCTATCATTATTATCACACCTAATACACAAAAGAAACTTAGTAGTGACATTTGAAATCCAGAAAAAAAGAAAGAACTAATATATAAATATAATATATTTATATACTAGTTGTATAATTTTTATTTATTTACAGCGGTATTCCACGGGACTTTATTATATAAAATGCAATTTTTAAGGTCATTATATAATTAGAATAAAACATCGACGGACAATGCATAACACATACACAAACTAAAATACCTTTCTGCTATATTTCAGGTACAGAAATGAACTGTATTAGATCTTTGTTACCGAATACTTTTAGATTCAGCGATGACAAATGATCGCTTAGACAAACATACACGAAATCTTTCCGCTTTACTGAAGGCATGATAAAGTAACGGAGTTGATTTTTGCTGTTACACAGAAGTATTTCAACCCTACTATAAGTAACCTTCAAGGTAGTTTACAAACACCCAACAGATTCATTTACATTTCTATATCTTCAATGTGTAATACCAAAGAACAATCTCGTCAGCTAATGAAGACCTCATTGGCATTGCAACCCATGTATTTAATGAATGTCTATGATAATAAAATTATTTTATCTTATTTATTTATTTTGTACACTGTATACTTAAAACTAATCAACATATAAAAAACTTAATTTAAAAATTATATTGCTTGTTCTTCCAATATCGGAATCTCGAACTCCAAAAAAAATCTGCTTACCGAATATTTATTTGTAAGTTATTCAGTGATAATTATAAATGACATGTTTCATAAGAAACTATCTTAAAAATGTATGTAACTAATGACGTAAACTTTTTGGTACCATAACATAGGCACGTATAGATAAAACAGTACGTACATATGTAGTAGGTAAGTACGTAAAATATAAAATACGCATTGTGTTTGAGTTTGCACAATTTTCTCTCGCCAATCTCCCCCTCCCCTCAAAATGCTCTATTCCTACGTTACTTTTGTGTTTCTGTCCTTATCTCAAAACGCTCCACCGTCTTTCAGGTAAATAACGATGCGCTTTGAAAATGATCAGTCAAACTTATTATACCAACAACTCAGTTAGCAGTCACTAAAAATTTATACAATTATGATAGTTTCAAAGTGTAGAATCGTTGTAAAGTTCTATCTCCGTGGAGCTGAACAGTTTTCATTTTGGCCCTATCGTGCAGCATATGTTCTCGTTAATATTTTGATATAAGCGTACTATATTATACAGTAACAAAAAAGTAAAACAAACAATTTCAAATTCATTTCAATGACCGAATCAACAAGCAAATTGCACATATCCCCATTTAGCCCGTATATTGACCCTAATTTAAATGTTCAATTATACTACCACTGCTTCTTCTTCTATAGCTCTGCCTGTTCAAATTAAAAGAATTCTCTTGCTTTGAATCTCTTTCTAATAATTTTCACTTATTTTCTTGCAACGTTTATGTATTAAAATTGAAGCAATGTAATTAAAATTGAATCCTGCCTTTAAAACACAATTTATAAGTAATTAGGCATCATTGATACATTCCCTCATTGATACATAATACATTCCCTCAGCAAAATTATCACAAATAATACTTCCCGTCATTGTATCGGGACGTGCTCGTATATATGTAGCATTTGTTTTGTTGAGGACTCGATCTCTCCCACTCTATGTAGGTATAAGTACTCCCCTTACGACTAGTGTCTTTTTCAAATAAACTCTCCAATATTCAATTGTATATTTTATTTTAATTTTTTTCTCATAAAATTAGGCATTGGTAATGACTACAACAAGAGAAATCTTTAATTTTGAACAGATAACCCCAGTGGGTTGGACTGCATAAAACTCGCTTAATAATAGTTTTTATTTCTATACGAGCGCACCGTATGTTTCATAATGTCAATTGTGTTAATAAAAAATAAAATTTATATTTGATCTTTATTCGATCATTGATAAGAACAATATCATTTCCTATTTTATTTTTCAAATAACCGATATTATAATAAAACAAAGTCTGTAACTATCGAATGTTTCTACTTTCATTTAAGCCAGGAAAATTACAAGCCCTTACATTTTGTTTGATTTTGAATTCACCGCCGGATCTCTCATAACTGTATGGATAATGCTACTAGGCAATAATATTATTATTAATGGGCTAGGCAGAGGAGTGTGACACTCCTATATTTTACCAGTTATGGTACACGTCACATTGAATATGGAATAAGCCATATCGCCATACACTGCGCCCAAAACCAAACTCCGTGGTGCTACTGGGAATTACACGTAAAAAAATGGTACGATTTAAATTTTGTAATCAGTAAATAGTAAAATTAAATAACAATTTAAGTTAAAGCTACGATATTATTATCGATTCAGTGGCGAGCAATCAATCGGCGCAAGCGGAGTGTGGCTGCCTCGTTAGCAAACTCTACGGCACTTTTTTGACGTCTGCTCTAGGGTCTGAAGCGGTTCAAGTGCCGACACCTACAAGCGACCTTATCACGAACTCAATAAGACCTAAATTTCAATAGCCACACGTAACGACTCCTAACATTTATTTGCAAACTTCGCTCTACGCCGCTACAATAAAACCGTGGTTCTTACAACGATGAGATAAGGTTCAGAACCGATGTTTTTTTTGTGTTAGCGACGAAAAAAGCGAATGTTATGTATAAACATTTTTGTTCCTGCACTTTTGCTTAACTCTCGAGATGAGTGTCGAGAGTTTCTTTTGTATCCGAATTGTTTTTTTTTTCGTGAATAAAATATTCTTTTTATTTCACGCACGTACGAATATGTAAATTGTTTATAATTTCTTATTTATGTTAGGTGTAACGTAACTTTCTTTATCTGAGCATGAATCGCGTTGGAAATGGTAAACTATTAATGAGTTTTACTCGTAAACCAACTCGCATTAGGACCATAATATATCTTAGTGAAGTACGAAAACGCCTTCCTCATATTGTAACTGAACCTAAATAACAAGAAAAGTTCATTTAATATTAATTGGTAAATTTCCCACGGATTATACGTAACGGATATTTTTCGACACTATACAACCACACTGGTATATGGTGTGATGGTTCCGGGTTTGAAGCCCAGCCGTGACAATGTGTAGCAACTACTCGTACAATATCGATAATATACCTGTCGATCGGCAGTTGCGCTTGAAACCAACACGACCAATGAGGCAGTCAATAAAAATATGTTTATTAAAATTCCACAATAGTTTACGTATTAACTCTTTTCTCTTAATATCCTTCGCAATTCATTGATTCTAACAATGCGATATTACTCCAATGAATTACAAACCGCTGTAGTTTCAAGTCGGTTCTCACAGTTACGAAAGCAACGTGCAATAAGTTTGGTCGCGGTGATCGTTAAAAATACAATCTCAATCAATAAAGTTATTATAGTTTTACGCTTATTACAATATTAAGAAGAGTTTTATTGAGAATGTTAGAATATACAGTTTAAACTAGCAATTTAGGTAGGTTCTATAAATTTCAAAGTTAAAATTATGACGCATGTCATCTGCAACATCGTCAGCAATCCTTTTATCATATTAATGTTGCACAGGAGTTAACTCGCACACGAAAGGGATTAAAGCCATAGTCCAGCACTGGCCAACTGCAAGCTGGCATATTTCACAAACCTTCGACGACCCTAAGACAATTACGCAACTTTCCTCACTATGTTTTTCTCCACCGATACAATACGATATCAAGTAAGCGACGTATAAAAATTACAGCTTTATCTAACTAAAAAGATTACTTTATTACACGCCATACGTAGTAAATGTGAATATATTATTATTATCAAAATGGATTACGTTCAAGAACTATTTGAGTCTAAGACGTTATAAAATATGTATTAGAATAAATCTCCTTTTTTAATTAAAGTAATGAATCATAATTTAAAATCTTTGAGTAGAAATAAAATTTTCATGAAAATATTAAAACATTTTTAAATTTTTGTAAGTCCGGGGTTCATAATCGTAATATCATTGTCGCCAATAAATTTCGGAGCAGAATGGTAGAATATATGTACGTATCAAATCCAGGTCCAGCAACGGGATATACAACAACCACTCCCGCTATTAAACGATTTTATTATATATATGATGGAATTAAAAATAAATGTAAAAGAAGTTACTATTATTCGATCAGACAATGATAAAAGTTTTTACGAACTGTCTGGAAGAGACCGAACGGCATTAATCCGTAATCCCAGTCGGAAAGTCCCAAATTGCCAGCCACCCATGGGTTATAAGTAGGATTGCCACCGGTCCGACTTTGTGGGACGCCTTGACTATATCTCAAATGTACGTCGTTATGTCAAGAGTTCCCCAATACAATACTCTACTTATTATCTTAAAAATCAATCAAGCATATTTGCTAGTAATATGAAGTTCGTATATTAATTGCATTGTATGTGTTTTTTGTGTATTTACATATATATATTAGGGAAACTTATAGTTGGGAAAGGAGTATTTATTTTACACGTTTTTAATCTGATTTAAAATCGTGGCATACTATTCAACCAATGTACTTAAACAAAAAAATATATATTCTGCAACGGAAGCAATGTATGTACATAACTGTCCAATTATATACATCTAATACATATTTGTATAAACCCTAATTATTTACCATACTCTAGTTATCCTTTTGCACTACAATATAACACCGGCTCGAAGTGATTTTTTGCGTAGACGTACATACATACATAGTT
>DWDV01002876.1:0-11123 GCA_018245615.1 Mimoniades ocyalus | reverse complement strand
TGAAGTGACGATATACGCATAGTGGCTGGCAGCGGTTGGAGATGCAAAGCTGGAGAGCTCAGAGGCGTGGTATTGGACAGGCCTAAGTTCTTCAGTGGACGGAAATACAACGGAAATACGGACTTCAGTGGACGGAATAATACAACGCACAAATGGCATTACATATAAATGTAATCGTATCTAAATATTTAGCCTCTAAATTGTATGTCCTGCTTATCTGTCTCTAGGTAAAGAAAATACTCAAAATAAATGTCTCAAAGCAATAAGTTTAAATGAAATGAATAACTAGTTTAAGTAGTATTGAATGCAATTGGGTAGATATTTTATGAGTATTGTTTAAAACTAACTTCAAAACTAATAAACGGTCAGTGCTAATTTATTTTTACCCAATTTATCTTATTTGTAGTGTGGTGAAATGTCCCAAAATATTGTTAAATATTATTTTTAGTTCTTATGTACTATTTTATTGAACATAGCTAATACTGTCCTCAAACTTTAACTTAAGGGAGGTCATCAGTGTACTCGGAGCGATTTTAATCGGACATTTCACCGATACATTTCGATCGACATTTATCGATTTTAATACTGATTGTGACCGCACCTTGGTCCTATCAAACATTTGTTCCAACATTAAGGTCCAACACACTGACATAACTCCGACATCGCTTCGCACAGAACATAACAGAATGTTGGAACAAAAAATTGAGTCTAATTCACAACACACCCCAAAATTATTTCTTTTCAATTCAATGAAATTCAGAAAAGCAAGCAGTAATTAATTAAACTTTTGTCTCCTGCCTTAATACATATAGTACGATTGTGTATGTTTTTATGCATTATCTACCGCCTCCCCCCCCCACATATAAAGTATGCATCATCGCCGATATCCGTACCAATACCTGTTATGAACTCTACAATGGCTAGTTGGAAAATACGGTGCCTACTTCAAAATAACGAGTACACTTGATAATATTATAAGATTAGTATATTTGTACATAAACACAAGAATACAGTAGTAGTACAGTTTTTTTATTATTGTTTTGACTACTTCGTTGGTCGTGTTGGTTGCAAGTGCAACTGCCGATCGGGAGGTCCTAGGTTCAATTCCCGGGTCGGGCACCACAAAAAAATTTTTATTTAGATTTTCTAGTAGTGTCTTGGAATCTGGATATGCGTTCAGTGTATGGCAATAGGTTCACCACCCATCCCATAGTGGGACGTAAACGTAACTGGTGAAATGTGGGAGTGTACTACACTCCTCTGCCTACGTCTTCGGGGAATACAGACGTGATGTTACGTTCATTATATTTGTTTTTGTTCCTCAAAGATAGACAGGAAATCCGAAGTGCCCAATATATAGACCCTTATAGACCTGATGCGCTTCTATTGTAATACGTAGACATATTGGACATAAAACGTAGACTTCTGACACCACGATCAGTAAGTATTAGGCTCATCAGATCAAGGTAGGTCTGTCTCGATACCTGCGTCTTAATGTTAACACGATCGCAATGTATATTGGTTTAGTGATACTTACATTTGTACATACAAATATTCCACAATAAACAATGAACCGACATTCATTGCCCGGCCTCCACGAAATTGGCAATGAGTTATTTATAAGAATTAAATACATATTTGTTGACTACAAATTATTTCGCAACTAATGAACGCGCACGCTTTTTATTAATTTAAAGCCTGAAATAAGGGCAAGCGCCCACAGGCCCAACACGCCAACAGATAACATCTCGGAAAGCTATAAATTCAAATCACGCGCAATCGTTAAGCGAAAATCGACAAGGCTTCCATTAAAGTAAATAAATATTAAACCACGAAATATAATGCAAATTTTTCAAATATATGCAACCATTGGCGCAACTTGTGCCGGGGTCCACTACTTCCAAGAGGGTAGGTCTAGATACTAGATACACCGCTATTTGGTTAATTAAGTTTATTTTTGACTTTCAACTCGTTTTCTCCGAAATGTTTAATGAGGGAAACGTGGCAAAACTTATAAGAAGAAATGTCTTCATAATAGACAGGATAAAATCGTAGGATGTGTACAGCAGTATTCCCTATAAAATTCTCCAAGGCGTAAGAAGTTTGCTCATTTGCCTACCTGTACTGAATTAGCGTGACGTAGCGTTTTAACACATTTTTTAAAAGAAAATGTCTGTGTTCATCAGTAAAATGACTTACGGGTTGTTGATTATGATTCAAACTAAGAGCTACGTTGCCACCAACGATGCAGAAATAGAAGGCGCACGACGAAATACCTATAAACTGTAGATAATTTATTGGGACGCAACAAAGTCCAGTATTTTAATTGAAAGAGGTCGATAATGTGCTCCATCCAATTTATATTTTAAGTCGCCGTGAAAAAAAAAATAGAAACATCATCGGAAAAGAAGGCGGTTTCTGGAACTGCAGTCCAAAGTTACATTCTTGAGAGTCTTAATATGTATTTTATCTGTTCAGTTCGATTGTTCGTTTACCCACTATTCGATAATATATGTAGGTACCTATTTATTTTCGAAAAAAATATAGGTATATGTTTTTTTAGCCAAACTCTACGTTATATCTCGGCTGTAATTCCCAAACAGGCAGGCAGAGGGGAAGTCTTTCTTCTTCTTCGTGTCGATAGCTGATCGTGAGTGATTAGCTATCCTGGTAAAAGGATTAGTCGCAATGTCCAGGGTGCGTCGGGCATTATATGTACGTACTCAATCAGACACAGTCGCCGCTCGGGGAGGCTCCTTTTATTCACAGAGCGGAAGTACACTGCCACGTTTCATCTGATTCTTTAACGTCCCATTATGGAATAGGTGGTGAGCCTACTGTCATGAATCGGGCACAAATCTAGACTCTGAGCCACTACTAGAAATTTTAACTTTCAGTTCTAGTTAGGAAAATCCGATATTACCCAGCCCAGAACTTGAACCCGGGACCACTGGATCGACAAGTGGGATGTAAACGTAACTGGTGTGACGTGGGAGAGTACTACGTTACCGGCGTGATGTTACGTTCTTAAATAAGCTGTACCTTGATACTTGCATTGCAATTAACTACATATTACCATGATAATATATTACAAAATCGTAATCCAAATTGTTTATTTATCACAAAATATTATATCATTAATGTATACGAAATTGTTTAACATAGCAGTGATGTGATGTTGGAACTGATGGCCGGGAGATTTCCACCCCTGATATGGGGTATT
Organism: Mimoniades ocyalus; assembly: GCA_018245615.1. NCBI lineage: Eukaryota > Metazoa > Arthropoda > Insecta > Lepidoptera > Hesperiidae > Mimoniades > Mimoniades ocyalus. The sequence continues at coordinate 7,900 of DWDV01002876.1, read as the reverse complement.
AAAAGTTAATTATGGATTAGTAATTTTATTATATGGTCAGATGTGCTAGAATTAACAAAAGACATAAATATTGCGTAATAACTCATTTCCAGGCTTCGCTTCATTGTGATCTTCATAAAAGTGTATAGTTGCTGTATCATTGCGTTGCATATCAAATGCATTAAATCAACTTATCGACAATAGAGATTATATTATTTTCATCTCTATAAAATTTATAACCAGAATATTAACAATTAATGACAATTACATAATAGTCACACATTATTTTATTGATTTCCAAAATTTCGCAACTCACTTAAGCACCGCTGTTATGTACATATTTATGTTCAAATTTTCTCCGCTAATTTACACATAAATAATGGAATAAAAATTCCTACTATTAGGTATTTCAGAACAATAATTCCGGCAATAATCACAAGGTTGCATTTCAACGCGTTAAATAAATCGGGCCGATTGGAGTCGAGAGCCAGCGGCGCGTCAACAATAAAGGGTCTAAAAACAAAATAACAAAGGGAGCCAATTCAATGCAGATTGAAAAAAATAAAATAAATAAAAAAATCGCCGAAACACAACCCACGCGTGGGAGCGGGCGGCGCATTCCTGGCGTGAACATTTACCTAATGCACATTTAATAGATTGAATGCGATTGTTCCGACATCTATAAGGTACTGTTATTGTTATTATCGTCACGCCAGGGACGGCTGACGGGAGGCTGAGGGTATAGAGTGCCAAGTAACATTAGGGATATTTAGCAGAAGTAGAATTAAGTCAAATCTCTGAGCATAGCCTCACAGATCTGGCGTACTTCTTATTTCATCACTCTCTTCTTAATCGCACGCCGGCTTAGAAGAATTATGACTCACCTGTTAGCCAGTGTTGGACCTATTTGGTCAAGGCAAATATGATTTGGTCTTCCTTGACACCTAAATCCATCCTAGTATTGAATGTTACTTTATAAAAAAATTACATTTCGTCAGTTTTTTACACTAGGTCCATACTGCGAACTAGTCACGGTCATCGAGACTTGGGAGGGGACACCACAGATGTCTACGGTGTTGACAGCTTTAAAAGATTCTTCTGATGCCATTTCAGAATAATCCGAATAATAGCGCACAGGGAATACTTCTGAGAAAATAATTCCAAGTATTCCTTCTTTGTTATTAGCAACCGGTTCGTGTTTGGCTACAATCTCGCCTGATGGTAAATGAGATGTAGCCTGTGATGTAGAAAGCTTGCCTAGAAAATGCCTATGTTAAAATTAAAAATAGTTAATCACAAAGTTAACATGTTTTCATGTGGTGTCATTACACTACATAACACTACATTTAGTGTTTATTATATATTATAAAAGCCTACGACTATTAAGAGGTTTATTTATTGTAATTCATATCTTTATAATAGTTCATGTATCGTTCATTCTGACAGAATCGTCCTAATTGCTATTAATGTACTGAATTTTGCTTTTATGTTTCATCCAAATAAACAAGAGCCAAGTGTACAATGTTACTTTATAATGAAGTCTTAATTAACGAGAAATATTTTTTTTCCTCTCTGCAACTGTACTTTTTTGCAATTATAATATTATTTTGTAGGATTTTTTTATATTATTTGTATTTAGACTAATTAGGATAAACATAAATAAAAAATTCGTTAAATAATTTGTCTAATAATAATTACTTTGTATATTGTACGAATTAAAACAGTTTTAGGTAATAATAGCGTATATATAATATGTTTCATTTCAAAAAATACGAGTACGTTAACATAAGAGGTTATCGAGATTACGCAACACACAGGCGCATACTTCATTCACAAGTCGCAAAAAAGGTGCAAAAAGTGTAATAAAACGTAATAATATTCGTGGTTATTACAACCGAGCTGACGAACTCTCGGCGAGACGGCGAGGCGCGTCGCCGCCTCTACACCGCGACGCAAAAAACACTATTATTTTAGAAGCACACATTTATTTGCACCATGTGTCATTATATAACAACCACTTCCGTATTTTGCGAAGAACTAAACTCTATATGTCATTTATATCAACCCTTTTTCTAGTAACACTGTTGGGACACGTGTTTAGTCTCAACGTGTATGGTCTTAAAAATGAGACAGGTTAAGATCACAATCTGCCACGGTGATCAAGAGCGGATCAAATTGGCAGAATTCACATCTTATCACATCTTAGTGGACATAGGTCACGTTAAAGATATGTTATATCTAATTATACTCTGTTTTTATTGTTATGTATATCCACAAGTTGAAATAATCTCACCCTTTCTGCAACAACTTCGAGAATCAGACTGTCGTATTGGTTGCGAGTGTGACTGTCGAACGGGAGGTCCTGGGTTCGATTCCCGGGTCGGACACTACTAAATTTTCTAATTGAGATTTTCTAGTAGTGACTCGGAGTCTGGATATGTTCCCGGTGTATGACAATAGGCTCACCACCTATTCCATAGTGGGACGTAAAAAGTAACTAGTGGAACGTGGAAGTGTTCTACATTCCTCTGCCTACCTCTTCGGGGATTTCAGGCGTGATGTTACTTACTACTGAGAGGGATATATCATGAATACATTAGAAGCGTTCGATTTGACACGCCAAATGTTTTTGATTTGTCAAATCTTTATCGATAACGCGACAATCAGTACCTACCTATAGATAGGTAGTTGCATTACAAGGAATATTACGTTATCTCTGTCAAAATTTAAAAATATTTTTGTAAATTGGGCTTTTTTCGTAATTCGTTGTCTTGACGAACATGTCATACCTATATCTCTGTCCTTCAGACCAGATGTACGAGTATTTCCTCTACATACATCACAAACATTCACCCCCTACGGTTTCGGAGACTTCTGACACCCCCCCAATGGAATATATGTTGTATATGCAATGTAGGTTATTTTTTATATTATACACGATGGCACTCGTCACTGGGGCGTCGTGGTCCTACGTTATTAAGTGATAAGCTTTACGATCGTGTGTGCAGTGCGCAACCACCATGGCGAAGATCTGATAACGAGAAAGTAATGAATGATACATGTTTAAAACTTATTTGTAGGGCATGTAAAATGTATTTACATAAGTGTACATGTTATTAATTAACATGTACAAACATGCTCTTTCGTGGTATTAGTAGATAAATACCTCCATTATGTACTGTTTACTAAGACGAAGGTTCTGGGTTCGATTTATTGTTGTTGAGTTTCATTGTTGGAACATGAGTCTCCTCTCCGAATGTGAGGGTTAAGTAGCAAGTTAAGTTAATAAACAGTTAAGCGCCGTAGAGAACCTTTTTTTTGGGAACTCTAAGGTGTACAGGTTTCCCCACGATGTTTTCCTTCACCGTTATAGCAAGTGATATTTAAATTTAAAACGCACATTGTGTAAAGAGGTGCGCGCCAGGGTTTGAACCCGGGCTCCCAAAGTGAGAGGTCGAATTTCAAGCCACTAGGCTATCACTGCAATTTATATCAAGCACTATCATTGCATATTTAATGACACAATATTGGAGACCATATCGCTGTATACTGAAGGGAAGTTGGAAGGCTTTGGAATATTTTATTGGAACATATTATACTAGCGTGACTGTTTAATAGCTCTGTTATCAGCCCTCTGTCTGCAGCGAAGATAATGACGGCAGAACAATTATTTCATTCAAAGTTCCATGGGAATATTGTGCACACCATAATAATTTTGCACCAGACGCCATGCTTGGCAGCCTCGGAGGGTAGATCCGCCAGCATGATACCATGGCACAATTCGTTTATAAATGCAGCCAAGTATATTTGCAACATGCATTATGCGTTACTGAATTATTATGTATTTGATGTATGCTGGGAAAAAACTGAGAAAATTAAAGTTAATGTATTGCACTGTAATAAAAAGTAACATGTTTTATTCTCGATGGGTGCAATTAATTAATTATTATTTACACAACCTATTCTGACAGTACCACAGCTATATCTCGAATGTATGCAACATCAAAATGTGTCATCGCGTCACCCATCCACCATGGAATCGAACCAGGACCTTTGCACGCCGGATCGGTAGGTGTGCTCAATTTGTTATAAAATAGCGGTTACGTTAGCATTCACACTTCAATTTTCTTCCTTAAAACTTAGGGTTAATAAATCATCTGAGAGTCTATGGGTCAGTAATATATGAAGGGTATACTTGACGTCACATTTATATCACATCATGATCAGTTTAAATTATTATATTACGGGGAACTGAACCTAAAACTCCCGGCTTAACAGTCAGGTCCACTGATCACTGGACCACTGGGCCAGACGTAGACGAGATTGCTAATATCGCGGCGATGTATCGTTACACACGGCCACGGTTGGGGGAGTTGGGGGGAGATGTGGGTAGAGATACAGATACAACAATAGGAGCCGCTCCCGACTTTCACCCGAGCTCCACCGCGCTGTTCCAGTTTCGTTGGTGCGGTGCAAAGATGAAGTTACGAGGTACTGCGAACTTATCTTCAACATTAGATACTGTGTTTTCTAAGCCATGCAATTATACATTTTGTAATGTTCATGAAATGCAATGATTAATCAATCAACTTTCTTATAAGAAAGATTGTATTATACTGAGTGTTTTGAATTTTTTTTAATATTTAAATTTAGAACTGCCGTGAACATTTCGCGGTACATTAGAAATACGGCAGCCTCTCTGGCGCCCGTCGTCGATAGCTGCCCGGTCGTTGTCTAGTAGCGCCCTCTGTAATTAATACTTATATCTAAATTATAACTATTGGATCAGTGTAGTAGTTTAAGTTGAACAGTTGGCATAGTTATAAATATTTCTAACTTTAGTATATCACGTAAAGCGTAGGTAGTCAGTTTGTGGCAGTTATGTAGTCTATGTAGATACATATCCACGTCAAATTAGAAATTAGGAGCCCACATTGTTGGACTCAAATTTGGGCCCCAACAATGGACCGTTAAAATAGTTGCTGATTTTCTTTTAATATTAGCTGTAGTAGTAATTAATAGTAACTCTCGATTTGACTGTGAAAAATTTTAAAATTTAACCACTTGAAGATTTATTTTAAACTTAACTACTATTATAGCATTGACACTTTAGCTACGTATATTAAATATTGTTAGTGCATCTAAATTTGACGGAAGTATAGTCTTTGCATTGCACATATTGTAACTCTTGCGAGCTGGTCGCAAGTAGCGGCGATGTGTTCAATTCGGACAAATAGTTCAATTCCCGGCGACCGCCCAGCGACATCTGCCTATGTGTGCGTGTGCCTTACGCGGCCTAGCAATGTCGCAGTTCGCTATCTCGAAACCCACTGAATATTACTAAAGTTTTGTTATTATTGTTAATATCTATTGATTCTTCTTTGTTTGAAATTATAATATTTTATGTCAAGGTTATTATATATTGTTGTTAATAAATTATTATTATTGAAGTTGTAAACCATTTAGTTTGTTTGTGAAGGTGTGCGGTCTTTGCAATGAATGAATTTATTACAAGCACATGGCGGTATCAACAAATCATAAACGGAACTACCAATTAACAACTCTTCAAGTCCTGTGTTGAAATATTGTTTGTCTACCATGGTTTGGCTGACTCATTAGACATAATTATGTTCTCTGATCTTGTCGATCGTGCAAGCATAGTAAATCAAATCGCGTGATAATTGCGAATTCTTTCGTCTCTTACATAAACCGACTAAGAATATTTAACTTTTACAACGAAGCGTTCCGAAAATGTCCATCGCTAAGCGCTCGCGCCGGCTAGACCAGCGCAGGCTCACCGTGGGAACTAAGATTCCTCGGGCTTAATCCATCGGCCCGTTTTGCATAGTTTATTTATGTCGCAGCCTGTTTTTGTTGCTGCTGTAAACACTTCTTGTTGTAACTTGTTATTGCTTTGGACTTCTCACTTTGTTTACAAAGTAGCTGAGATGAAATCTGATAAAACAGATTTAAATAGTACTTAGTTGTGGAATATATTGAAGTTGTATAAAATATTTAAGATATATATTATTTAGATATTTATTAAATGTTATATATTTAGATATGTGGTACTCTGCCTACCCCGAAAGGGACCTAGTGCATGAACATCATACGTACGGGTACATTCATACGTTCGAGAGAATTACGACAGATGTACTTTCAAATCTGTTTCTTCTACCGCCTACTTAAATTAAACAAATCTAAAAGTTTTAAATGACAAAAGCCTAAGCTAACGTTTTATCTTCAGGCGTAGTTAGACGTAGAGATGTGTCCAAATAAGAACAATATTAAAATCCTAACCAAAATAAATCACACATCAATGTTAAGATACATCCTATAGATACATCCTATGTTAAATTAGAACAGACCGTCAACACGAAATCCTTGAAAGGAATCAAAGTTCGATCAAAAAAGGACATTGATGAAGAGAATCCCCTTAATTAGAATTTAATACGTGTCACTCGGGCCCCGCCGAGCCCCCCTCGAGGGGCTGCGATTATTTATCGCTCGCCAAACAACCCGCTCGCACTCCCGCGCGCCACATCGCTATTCAACGTCGCCTCTTACACCGTAGAAGTGAATATTGCGTTCCACGCATACCTCGCCGCTCGCTGCGAGTTGCAACATGTAGCGGTAATTAAATTAGAGGGATTTTTTATCCTGTGATCAATTGATCTGGGAGGGACTAATATTTACAAAGGGACTAAATTATGTACGTGTTTATATTTTTATATAATATACGTTTAATAGCTGGATTTTTATTATAGGACTTTGCTTCGTTTGTAATGAGGTAGACTTGGGTGGAGGTAAACCAAGATATTTATTACTTTATTTTCGTAATTTACAATATTATCATCAACCAGGTCATTGCATTGGTGGACATAAGAATATGCTTTCAGAACGAGAAGGATTAAAGCCATGGTCTCCGACGCTGGTCTAGCACACTATAATCGCGCCTCATGATATTTTCCTTCACCTTTATAGGAAGTGATATTTAATATTAAAATGCATACTTCTAACCAAAAACCTGAGTCTCTTGATTTGCATCCAGGTTCCCAGTAAGTGGGAGGCGGAATTCTGAGACCATTGATTGTAGGTTTTTGCACGATGTTTATTAATTTACCATCTTTGATACTAAACAGCTTGTGACTAGGACCACACACCAAACCGACCGATGTGAGAATTTGCATCGAATGGACTTGGGAAGAGCCGCAACCTCCACTGGGACACACAATTATACGTATAATATGTACTATACATACGTATAGCTTGTATAATTTGTTACCGCAATATTTGTATAACGGATTGCAGTATGGACGCGTTTCAACTTGTTAGTGATAAGATTAGCGTTGTCAGTTTTATTGAAACACGGAACGACGTTTTCAAATTAATAATAACACCTCTCGTACAGAATTAACTACTCTACTGATTGACATGTTGCTAAAAGAAATACCGTAGGTTTATATTTTTGTTTTTGTTTTTTTTGGCACTTTTGTCTCAATCTACCACATTTGCACTTTGGGTGCGTAAAGACGATGAGAAAGATAATTTGAATTAATACGATTTTGAAGTTCATTAAGTACATATATTATAACTGTCTTATGAAATGAAATTTTTGAATTTGAATATGATTTTGTTGTGAGCGATTTGACTTTTGATATGCAATCTTAACGTTATATAATTAAGGTTGCAAATTAACAATTCATTTATCACCTTTTAATCTGTGTTTCAAATCAACCTAATCCACTCTTTTGGGACAAGCAGCAATTTTGAATAACATTTCTTATACGTGTTTTCTTTATTTAAAAAAAATGTAAAGGATATACTTACCTACATATAAATATGACTGCCTCGTTGGTCATGTTTGTTGCAAGTGCGACTGCCGATCGGGAGGTCCCGGGTTCGATTCCCGGGTCGAACA